>CM042186.1:6119082-6136204 GCA_023539305.1 Ilex asprella | reverse complement strand
CAAAATATGAAAACATCAAAATAGGTGCTTTTGAAAACACGAAAAAACGAAAACACGCGCTTCTCTTCTCCCCATTTAATGAGGTCTAGCCTTCGAACTCCCTTAGCAGCAAAAAAAAAAAAGGTTTTTTTCATTCCACTATAAAAGCATTTCCTCTTCTCTCGTTCATCTCTCACTCTCTCGTTCCAGGCAGCAGCAGTGACAACGTCTCTGTCACTCTCTCGTTCTAGGCAACAGCGACGAAGGAGCTATTCTCTCTCTCTCTCGCCCTTCTCTGATGGGTTTTTCTAGGGATGGGTTTGGTTGGGTTTTGTGGATGGTTTGTGGGGATGGATTGGGGGTGGAGTTTCGGTGGTGGTGGAGCTGGGTTTCTGTGGGTTTCATTGGGTTGTGGGTTGTGGTGGTGGTGAGGTGGGATTAGGGGTGACTGTTAATGGTGGATTTTGGTGGTTGTGGTGGTGGATTTAGGTGGTTGTGGTGGTGGGATTTCGGTGGTGGTGGGGATGGGCTGAAGGTGGGTTTCGGTTGTGGTGGTGGGTAAATAGGTGGGTTATGTGGTTGCTAAACAGGGGTGGTTTGCTGGGTTTTTGGTGGTTTGGTGGTGGCGATGGTGACTGGATGGTGGTGCTGAGTTTTTTGTGGTATTAGTGGTGGCGATGGTGGCTGGGTTTGGTGGTAGCAATGGTGACTGGGTGGTGGTGTTGAATTTTTGGTGGTATTAGTGGTGGCGATGGTGACTAGGTTTGGTGGTGGCGATGGTGACTGGGTGGTGGTGCTGGATTTTTGGTGGTATTAGTGGTGGCGATGGTGACTGGGTTTGGTGGTTTGGTGGTGACGATGGTGACTGGGTGGTGGTGCTGGGTTTTTGGTAGTATTAGTGGTGGCGATTGTGGCTGAGTTTGGTGGTTTGGTGGTAGCGATGGTGACTGGGTGGTGGTGCTGAGTTTTTGGTGGTATTAGTGGTGGCGATGTTTGGTGGCGATGGTGGTTGGGTAGGGTGAGTGGAGATGTATTTGGGTGAAGATGGATTTGGCATTAAAAAAATAATCAAAATAATTCAATGAATTATTAAAACACTATTATAATACCGAACATATTTTTTATTTTTGTTTTCACAATTTTTTAAATATAAATGACTACCAAACATGTTTTATATTTTACATTTTTATCACCAAAAAAATAAAATTTTGTTATGCTTTTTTTATAAAAAAAAAACATAAAAACGAAAACGTTACCAAACATACCTAAAAAAAGACGTTTTTTGTTTTTGTTTTTTGTTTTTGAAAAACGAAAAACGGAAACGTTACTAAACGGGGCCTAAAAAACGTGGTTATTATAGATTTCATTACATGTCCTAGAATCCACCATGACATTGTAGTAACATTATATATACTTGTTCCACTAAATGTTAATTTTCTACTTCCCTTACCATTACTATACAAATGTAAATCACATGGAAGGGAGTAGTAGTGTGCTTTCTCTCTCCTCCATGCTGAAGCACATGTAAGTGTGTGTATATATACATATAAGTGTCAATGAGCAAGGTATAGTTATTTTTCTACTTTCCTTATCACATTAGACAAATGTAAATCACATGGCAGAATAAGTATTTTTGTTTTAAGAATAAGTATTTTTGCTCCACATATACATATAAGTGTTTTTGTAAATCACATGGCAGAATACATTAGAAATTTTTGTTTTAAATCACATGGCATTATCTAAGAAATTTTTGTTTTTGTAAATAGCCTTTCGTTTACAAAATTGTGACAGAATAAAAAAACAAAATCGATTACAAACGATAAACAGAAATATTAACAAACGAGACCTACCATTTCCAATTCTCCTCCCTCATCCATTTCCCTATAAATTCCGCTCCTCATTTTCCCCTTCCCCAATTCCTCATTCTCCATTTCCTCTCTCTCTCTCTCCTCATCTTCAACTCTCGTTCTCTATCCCTCTGAACTCAGAAGTTCTTATAGGTCTGAATCTTTCGGAGTAAACCCATTTTTTATGGCTGAAGAATTCCAAGAATCTGAAGCTATTTTCCAGGAAAATGCTGTAAATGAAGAGTTCCCAGATCCGTCAAATTCCCAGGAATCGCAGAACACCAGATTGAGAACGAAGAAGAAGAAGAAGAATTCAGTTCCGGTGACTATCCCGGAAAATGTTTCCGGGAATTCATGGTTTCAACAAGTGGATTCAGGTTTTTTTGAGGATGAACATTATGGTGATGATGGAAAGATAGTGCCACCCCACGTGACCTTGGGGCGGCTACTTGCGGGAAAAATGTCGTTCTCGGTGTGCACCGGAAATGGGAGGACTCTGAAAGACCGGGACTTGAGTGAAGTCCGGAATTCAATTCTTAGGATGACTGGTTTCCTTGAAGCTTGATCCAACATACATGAAGGAAAATACTGAAAACAAAGAAAGAGAAGGAAAACTTTTTCTCTTCTTCTTTTATTATTATTATAATTATTATTTTTTTGGCAAGGCAATACTCATTCATTGCAAAAGGAATAACATTTAAAACTATACAACGAAAATTTTTATGGGTTTATTTTCTTCAAATATGTATTGATTCTTTTTGTTTTTTATTTAGATCTTTTGTTGTTTTGGTTCTGCTGGGTGATCATTTGCTATTGATGCCACACTGCTTCTGTTTCGGATGTGTATTTGGACTTGGACAAACCACAGCATGAACAGCAGCTCTGTGTGTGAGTGTGTGTGAGAGAGAGAAAGAGAGTTTTGTCAAGTTGCCAGCAACCATGGAGGGCATTGGTCAGTGTCTGGGGGGTGAATACATGTTCAAGAGTTGAAATATTTGATTTAGCAGGGGTTAAGATTGAGATCCAAAATATTTATGTTGTTTTGGAACAGTATCACTAAGATGGTTTAATTTAGCTTAAATAGATAGTTTTTAAGTATTTCAGAGTAAAATAAGTCAATTCCTTTGGACCATGACTTATATTTACCAGTTTATACCACAGTTTTTTGGACTTAAAAATAATTTTTTTAGGTTGATTCAAAAAACTAATTTTATGAGTTTTTTTTTCGATTTTTTGAAGTTTTATCGTGGGTCCATAAAATATTACTAGTACTATAAAAAATTTGAAATTCACATTTTATGAATTATTATGCATAATCTATACATACATATAATTATTTTTTTATTTTGACACAAAAAACCAAAAAGTCACTTCAAACGAACTTTTTTAACTTTTTAAAAAACACTCCAAACTATTTTGAGAAATTTTTTTAATTCTGACTTTTTTTCCTGAAACTTTTCAAATCGTCAGTTTTCACTTAAAAAAGTCAACTCCAAAGGGCCCATTATTGTCTTTATCTAAAAGGGTTATGTAGTAATACTCTGAATGACTAAAGTAATGCTATATTAATTTATACACTGACTTTACAATGTAGGAGTAATATAATTTAATAGTATTATTGTGATCGTAATTATTGAACTTTTTTATGAAAATTTTATTATTTGACATATCATTATGTCATAAGGACAAGACTAAACATTGGCACCACCTCCAAATTTTAGCATTTTATGTGTTTTCATACATGTTTTGTGGTTTGTTTATAATAAAAAAAGTACACTTTTGCGGGTCAAGTTAAAATTTTTTAAAATTCTTTTATAAGTTTTTTACGTCAAGTTGCAACTTTTAAGATCAGTCGCAATAACAAAAATTATAAAATGACCCTCAAAACGAAGGTAAGAATTTATGGTACCAATTAAAGTCTAAACAATGACTTGGATCGGTCTTCGCATTTTAATTTGGGAACCCATCATAAGTCAAGTAGGTTCCAAGGTACATCGTCTAGGATAACTTGAATTCATATCCCATTTAATATAGTTTCTCTCAATGTCTTTGATAATAGATGATTCATGTTTAATTCAAATGAGATCCCTTAGGTTTCAAGGTACATTTTTAATTATTTTCAAGGATTATAACAAACCATCACAGAGATTTTTTTGTTGGATGGGTTCCCAATGGATAGAAAAGTTGACCAGGAAGTTCCTTTACAAATCTGAAGATTTTGAGTTTAAATCTATAATATTAAATAGGACAGATTTTAATAAGTTTATTCGACGATCGTAAATAGACTCATCTAATGACCACCAACATATCTCTGAAAATCATTCACATTGCATTTTTAAGAAAAAAAAGGTAAAATGGTATTTTTTTTTAAATTTTCACCAAGTAGTCACATTTTCGATCTGGCACTCTCAAAAGGAATACGAATTAAATGGAAAAAAAGTTTGATTCTGCTCTGTTGAAAGTCTTACTTGAAACAATAGAATGTTGGCAGGAGATTATTAAAAGTTGTACAACTATTCATTAGGCACTAGTTTTTTGGATCCACTTGTTTAGAGCTTTTTAATTAATAATGTATGATGTTCACTTCTTGATCCTACCTTAATCATTCTATAAACATGATTATCATCAAGTAAACATCTTAATCTCATTCTATATGCTTGGTTCCAATCCTTTTCACTAAAAACAAGAATTTTGGATTATCACCAACCGTCATAAATTACTCTGTTTGGATTGAGTTATATGGCCTGGTATTAATTTCTTATTTAATTCTGACCTAGTTCTTTCTTTTCTTTCTTTTTTTAAACAAATTCCGACTCAATTTACTAATGTCATTTAACATCTCATATTAAGTACTAATGAATAGCATCTAGTAGATAGCATTGTTTTTAGTATGTTTAGTCTAAACATATAATGACTTTATTACCCTTGCTTACCCTAGATCCACACCCCCATGCATGGGTAAATTTATCATTTGTATTTTAATGCCATACATTACTACCTAATCCAAATATGAATTTTGTATTATGACTACAAACTTATACATTGTCCACAACCTTGATCTAAGCTTGTTACGCAAAAGATAAAATCAAATAATACTCTTATTAAGGGTGTGTTTGTTAACCCAAATTCAGCACTTAAAATGAATGTATTTAGCACTTATTAATTAAGTCCGTTTGATAACTAAAATTTAAACTCTCTTAATATGTTAAGTGCTTCTTAAAAATAGGCTATAATATTAAGTACGAGATCTCTTACTTAATTTTCAAAGTTAAAAGTGCTCAGTAAAACAATCTTTAATAAAATTTACAATATGACAATTATATCCCAAAATATTTTACAGTCATATTAAAACTCTAATTAGTCTTCTCTTCAAAACACATAACCTATATATTTTCCTTTCGATCTCTTTTTTTTTTCTTTCCCTTTTCTTTTTTAACAAAAATATACATACATAATTATAATGACACACACAAACGCACGCACTACACACACACAATTACACACGTACATATGCATTGCTCACACACATACTTACACACACACACATTGTTAATAAAATCTAACTTATTGTATTTTTTCAATATTATTTGATTATGTATTAGTTATTGTTTTTCTTTTATGAGATGTTATTGTTTACTTATTATGTTATTCAATTAGTTATTGTTCACTTATTGTGTTATTCAGATGTTTTTTATTTATTTATTTTGATCAAATATTTGTTAAATGTAGACTATAATATAATAATAGTGATTATGATTTATGTTATAAATATTTTCAAATTAAAGAGTAGAAGGATAAAACTGAAAATTAATTTATTTTCAGACATTCGCTCTACGTAGTTATCAAACAGTTTAGTTGAATTCAGTACTTAAACTTCAGTGAATACCAAACAGTCTACATACTCAACATTCAGCTTTTAGACTTCAGCTTTCATTTTTACCCAACACCACCTAACACTATGTATGGATCAGATTGGAGCCGATTGTACAATTTTATCCTCTGTTTGTACCCGAATCAATTAGCCACAACAATAGACTCAAACTCTAGATCTTCATCTTGTTAGGTGGGTTTTTTGACAATTTGTCCATCTTGGAGGTTGCAATCAAATGATTTTATCCAAAAAATTTTAGGTATAAACATCTCAAAAACAAATGATTATACTTGTGGTCCCAAAGCACTTTGAAAATAATTGCTTTATAAAGATACAATATATGCTAATGAAAATTTCATAGTCGACCTCCTAAATAAAGTGGATTATAATCCTTCCTATTTTGCACTCCAATTTACATCAAGCAACACAATTAACAACATCTCCAAATTTTTTCTTCGAGAATAGGAATCAACTTGATTATGTATTTTTGAGTTTGGAAAATTTTTTCACTTTACAAATTTTTTCACTATGCCTCCTAAATGATTAATTTTCTCATATCGCCCCTTGAAAGACATTAAAAGGTTGTAATGTAGTCAATCGTCATTTTTTTGTTAGTTTTCCGTTTGGTTTTGTTATCACGTGATTTGCACGTGATAACATGAGGGGCTGTATTGTAAAATCATTGTCTGTGCAAAACCTTGTCTTCGTCTACCCAAGTGATTTGGGTAATCTACTGGGAGAGAGAGAGAGAGAGAAAAGGGCAAAAAAGAGAGAGAGATTTGGGTGCCTAGGTCTGTGGAAGAAGAAGATCCAAAAGGTAGGAGGAGAGGGAGAAATGCAATCCATGTGTTACTGTGGTAGAACTCCTAAAACGAAGACATTGTGGACAAATTTAAACCCAGGAAGGAGATTTATCACATGTGCGAATAACGAGGTAAGTTGTTCCATTATTCCTCATTAGTTCATTTGTATCCATATTGTTTGGCAAGATATTGGTGTTCAAGCAACTGATTATTACAACTTGTATTTGATAAATTAGGGATTTTTTACAACTAGGGTTGATTTTATTTCTTGAAAATTATGTTTTCTGGACACTGAACAACTTATTTTGCCACTTTTAGTGGGTACTACTGATGGTTTTGATCGGTTTCGTTTCAACATTTCTTAAGGTTACAGCTAAGTGTGCTTACTTTCTATGGATTGATCCCCCAATGTGTAATAGATCACGCCAAATAATTTCGGGTTTGCTGCGTCATGTCACACGTTTAGAAGAGTAGTTAGAGCAAACTAGACTAAGAGAGAGGATGCTTTGGTGCAGCATCATTGGTTCTTGGTTTCTCATTGTGATCATCTGTGTATAGATGAATGCATCTAATGGATATGTTTCAGTTATGGAAATTCCAAGTGGAGATATTTTGCCATTGCAACTGTTGTGAATGTGTGAGGGGTGAAGTGAAGCTAGGTGACTGTGTATCCAGGAAGTAGAAACTTATGAAATTTTTTGCTAAGTTAGACCTTTTGTTTTATGTAATCTGATGATGGTTGTTGTAATGAAATACTGAAGTTATGTAATATTATGATTCATTAGTGAATTTGTGTATCCATGAATCAACCTGGTTTCTCATTCTACTAAAAGTGCATATTCATTTCACAAAAAGTGCATATTCATTTACCAAAAAGAGTCGCAGTTCAGCTGCATTACAAATATGTATAACAAACATCAATGGCTAGATGTTATATATTAACAAAAGAGACAACTAGCTGGTATATTTTAACAAAAGAAACAGCTAGATGGTATATTGTAACAAAAAAGACAGCTATTTGGTACGTTCATCTTGTGTTCAACTTGCTGGTATGTTCAACTTGTGTTCAACATGGCCTGGGATGAATTACATTCTTATGTGGGAGACTGCTTGCTGGCTTCCAACTACCTTTTGATGCATTACTTGGTGTATTCCAAGTTGATTTTTGTGACGCTGATGGTGCTCTCCAAGCTGACTGAATGGAAATAGATGTTGATGGTGCTTTTGTATTCAGACTGAATGGAAGTAGATGCTGATGGCTTCTTGACTGATTTGGTTGATATAATTGTAGGTTCAGATTATGATCCATTGTTCCTCCTTCAAATCTGTTATTGAATAATAAAAATTACATCATTTATTGAAAAATAAAAACATGCATGATAACAAACATGAAATGCTTCATATCTTACAGGCAACTTCTGTCTGCTAATTGGAACATTCAATGTTGCAGATTGGGATTGAGATGGATGTGGGCATGCAGAATTGGGGTTTCTAGTTTGTGAGTCAGTTACAGGTTTGTCCACTTGAACATAAAACATACATCAAATATTAGCGGAGTGGACAAAACATAAAACTTAGCTTTTAGAAATTCTAAAAACTTACTGGGACATTTGTTTCTTTCTGGTTGCACCTCCTCTTATTGTGGCCAACTTTACCACAATTTCCACATATTATAGCTTTATATTTCCTTTTCAGCTCGACACTATTCACAGGTTTATCAATCTCCTTCCTTCTCACCTTCTTTGGTCTGCCAGGTCTTATGCTTATTGCAGGGGGGAGGAGATTGGCATGTCCACACTTGGTCCACATCTCCTTGTCATTGATAGAGTTCATTAGTTCATTGTAACACCTAAGGAAGGTTTCAAACTTACACCAATCACTCACGAAATCCTCTACTGACAAACGCAAAAAAGTTGAGGGCAGTTACAACATGTTTGCATGGGATTCCTGTTAAATCCCATTTTCTACAACTACTAGTTTTATCTTCAATATTTACTGTGTTTTGTTCTTCACTCATCCCAACCACTTCAAATTTTTCATCCCCATTCCTTTTAGGTATGAAAGCTGCTGACTCAACTTTAATGTCTTCCAATCTCTTTTGAATTCTAGGACAGATTGTTCCCTTCTATTTCTTAATGGAGTCACTTTGTAAATGAATTATTTCCATTAACCACACTCTAATTTTTTCAAGCATTGTTAATATAGGCTTTTCCCTAGGCTCAATAATACAAGCATTAAAACTCTCACACATATTATTAAACATACATATCACATTTGGGGAATGTACTAAAATGGGACCTAGACCAGTTCACAGCAAGTCTTTCACACAACCATCTATATGCACATTCATCAATAGTAAGTAATTCATTCATAACCTTTTGAAAGTCAACTACTCTTGCTGACCTGGCAGCCCTCCATAATAGGTCCTTCAATGCTAAGCCCTTGTGCTGAACTTTGAAGTTGGTATGCATATGTTTGACACAGAATCTATGTTCAGCAATTGGGAAAAGAGTCTCAACAAAATCTAGCAATCCCTAAAACAATCATATACATTAATATTGCTGACATGAAAAACATATTTATGCATATTGCTTTAACAAAACATATTATAAATGAAACTTGCCTTATGTTTATCTGACATGAAAGTCCATGAATGTGTGTTAACAATGCACAGATCCTCCTTCAGAAGTTCCAGAAACCAAGCCCAAGACTTCTTCTCTTCTTTTTCCACAACTGCATAGACTATTGGATACATCTGATTATTGGGGTCAATCCCAACAGCTGATAATAGAATTCCATACTGATTGCACTTCAAATGAAAGCCATCCAATCCAATCAAGGGTCTACATCCATACAACATACCATTTTTCAATGCCCCAAAACATATGTATATTCTCTTAAACTTTACCTTACCACTCTCTAAAGCCTTGGACTTGATTATACAAGTGGTATTTGGGTTGGTTCTTCTTAATTATGCACAGTAATCCCATAATAAACTAAACTGTTCTTTATTTGTGTCACTCACAATTGTCGTTGCTTTATGTTTAGCTTTATATACCTTGTTTTTTCCTGAGTTTAGAACATACTCTTTCTATACAATTTCCTTGAAGGATTTCATGGGCCATGTACGGTTTGATCTCAGTCTATCAACATATTTATCTGAAATCCAGTTCGAAGTGGAATGTTTAATGTTGAGAGTTCTATTGCAACTATGGGAGGCATTATATGTTTTAACTTGCATGATGTTTTCACCTGCCATGCTGGAAGCTAATATCAACCACTCACAACCAGGCCTACAAACTGCCCTTATTCTACATTTATCATTTTTAATGAACCTTATCTCCTTACCCCATTTGGTTGCATGTTGCCTAACTACAGCTCTAAACTCAGTTGCATTTTTGAACAATATAAATAGCTTAAATTGTGGATCAGCCATGTCAGTCCTAACATTAAAGTGTGGATACTTAACCTTGGACTTTCCTCCTTCCTCACCCTCTAATGATGATCCACTAAAACTGACCAACTCATCTATGTCATATTCTTCACCATAAAAATCATTATTATCCTGCACAATTGTGCCCCTATCACCAACTCCTTCCCCTTTGGCAACTCCTTTGTCTTCCTCCATTCTTTTCCCTTTGTTAACACCAACAAATTCAGCATCATGATCCACAAAAGTATCATACAATTCATCATCATGCATGTCATACTCACTATCATAAAAGTATTCATACTCTGAGGACTTTCTGTCTGAGTATGAGCCACTCTCATTAGAACTTTCAAGATTTTCCTTTTGATTTTCCACTAGACCACCTTTATTTGAACCAACTTGACTATGGATAAATAAATTTGGATTGATGTGCTCAACAGAAACATCAATGACTCTGTTTCTATCAGCATTGTTAATCATTTCCAAGGTCTGTCTGTTATTTTCTAACACTTTCTGGCCTCAGTAGTTATATGGTAGAATCTACTCAACTCAAAGTATCCCACTTCTGTAGCACTTAACATATTTTCCAACAAAATCAAAGAAAGATGTTCAGCATCACACATATCTATGTGATTTATCTTCCCGCCAATATAACGTTTCTTGCCCTTACTGCCCAATCTACCACCATGATGTAATCGGATAGTAAAATATTCACAAATATTATCTGCATATACACCCACAAGCAAGTGGCAGAAAAAACACACATGATTCCATCTACCCCATATTGTTAAAAAATAAAATAACCATTACTTAAGTATAAAGTAATAAGTCAACTTACAGCAAGCAAACAAAAAAAACATAAACAAAACTATCACATGTTACACTTACACACACAACCCCCAATAAAAAAATTGTCCCAAGTGGTCCCAACACAGAGTAATTATAAAACCCACAACGAACAAAGATAAATACCATAACCATAAAACAATTGTCTATTCACCCATAAACCAGAAAAAAAATCACACACACATAAATGTCAACACAGTCAATCACATGTTACACTTACACATAGAACCCCCCATAAAAAATTGTCCCATTGGTCCCAACACAGAGTAATTATAAAACCCACAATGAATCACACAACGAACAAAGATAAATATCATAACCACAAAACAATTGTATATTCACCCATAAACCAGGAAAAAAGCAAACACCCATAGATGTCATCACAGTCAATTACATGTTACACAACCCCCATAAAAAAATTGTCCAAAGTGGACCCAATACAGAATAACTATAAATCCACAAAAAAATTGTATATTCACCCATAAAGCAAACAAAAATCAAACAACCATAGATGTCAACATAGTCAACCCTAACATGTTAAATGTACCATAGCATGGCGCATCACAACAAAGACTTGAATTGTCGGTCGCTTCCCTCAATAACCATGGCATCTTCTGAATCTTCAAGGTTCTCAACCTAGGCCATGTGACGGCAAAACCCTAAATCTCTCTCTCTCTCTCTCTCTCTCTCTCTCTCTCTAAGTAGATTACCCAAATCACTTGGGTAGACTCAAACAATGATTTTACAATACAACCCCTCATGTTATCACGTGATAACAAAACCAAACGGTAAACAAATGAAAAAATGACGATTGACTACATTGCAACCTTTTAATGTCTTTCAGGGGCAATATGAAAAAATTAATCATTTGGGGGCAAAGTTAAAAAAATTGTATCTTTTAGGAAGCAAACTGGGATTTTCCCCTTTGAGTTTATGACAAAACACGAATTTCAAATGCTTAAAATTATTATAAATTATGTGCATCGATTAAAGATAAATTTTACACGATTAATGAGACTGAAGTTTAGAATATGAGAATTTATAAATCCCTGCCCCTTCTTTGACCCTTGAACTGAATCATGTGCGTTTTCTAAGTTTTATGTCCTTTTCCGAGTCAACAAATTTGGTGATTGGGAGTGGATGTACTTTTTCTTCACCTTTTTTGGTGAAAGCAACAACAGCACTATGACAAAGGATTAATCAAAGAGAGGTATTCTTATGGGGCTAAAATAGGTGTTTAAAGGGAGACGTTATGGACTCTATGAAATGATGGGTGTGTTTATCCTCAAGGTTTTTTTTGACAAAAGCAAAAGAGTGAAAGTGAAACAATTGAAAGGTTACATTTGTCCTTTACAGTTTTAAGGATACTAAAGTACTGTAAAAGTTAGGTATGTTTCTCCTATTTGTTAGGGCTATCAATTTTCAATACGACTCGTTGACACGATACAAACCAAACACAAAATTAATGAATCGAACACGAAATTGAACGAATTAATATGTTAAAATGGGTCAACATGTTTAAACAAGAAAAAAAATTATATCGGGTTCATGTCAAAATCAGGTCAACCTGATTTTGACCTGATTAACCCCTATATTTTAAACGGGTTGACATAATTCGGACACGAACCCGACCTAACTCATTGTACACCCGTTTAACCCGTTTATGACAACATAGTTTGTCTATTATGTGTGACATATGTGGTCTTAACATTATTACTTATTAGTTCTTGCTTCTACTATGATAATTGATAGTATAGTTCTTAACATTATTATGACAATATATTAGTATAGTTCTTACTTTAATTTTTTGGTTGAAACTTGAATGCATTTTAGTTAATTTAATTAATGAGATATGATATGTTTTTTGTAAAAAAATTATTCGAAATTTTGGATGAATGATTGAATGATGTATTTATTGGTAATGAATTAGTATGGAAACATATTTTGTGTGTTAAACATATCTGTGTTATGTGCACTAAACAAGTTAAACAGATCATGTTATGTGTATTAACCCGAAAACGACATGTTTATTAAACATGTCAAACAGGTCGAGTTCGAGTAACCCGTTTAATGTCCAGGTCAAGTTAGTGTTTACACATCTCGACACGATTATTAAACATGCCAGGTTTGGATTTTGATATTTTTGACATAAACTCGAAATCAATCCGACACGAAATAACTAAACCCGACACGTTTGACACCCCTACTATTTCTGATATTTAGGGATTGAATCCAATGTCCAACACACAGATAAAAATGTAAAGTTAAAAATATTGAGATTGATGTTGATTTTCAATATCATTTAGTTTGATAATTTTAATTAAACTATAAGCTGAGCTCATTGAATTACAAAATTTTTATTATGAAGTCCCAAAAAAGTTGCTAAATTTTGTCAGTTCAGTGTAGCGTATCTAAATTTGGCATCCATATTCTTATATTCCTACTGAGCAAACGAAAGCTCATTATCTTATCCTTGACACTAGACAATTGTTGTATATATTTTTTTTGCATTTTTTTGCATTTTAAACCCTAGAAGATTTTAAGATTCTTACTTTGCATTCTCAAAGAATAACTTTCTCACATTATACCTTTAATTTTTTATTTTTTCCGTCAAAAAACAACTCATTGATATTTGACAAAACAACTAACGGAAGTTAACAGAAGGGTTACATTGCAACATTTCTGATACATTGAGGGTATAATGTAAAAATTTTAATATTTGAGGGTATAAAGTGAGAATCTTAAAATATGTTGAGATATAAAGTGAAAATTTTCTATTTTATTTTATAAAATTTATAAAAAAATTGCACAAATCCATTTGAATCCCAACAACCACACATTTTCCCCCCAAAACATTGACAATATTTTATTTGACCAGATTAGATTTGTTTCAAGTCATCCATATTATTAAAACTCTCTAACTTGACTAGATTGCCTTTTCAACTTTACTTTATATAAAAAATTTCATAAATTATATTAGCATCTCATGATTTTCTATATATTTTGCAAAAGTAATATAAGGGGAAAAGCGAATAAAAGTTATACACTAAGTGACGATTAAATTAGAATATTTGATCTAATTGGGACTATATCTTAATTTCATGACGAGGACATATATGATATTTGATAAAACTCGAACTCTTGACTTCTTCTCATTATTATTATTCGAAGATTTGAGAACCAAAATTGCAAGGTTCAAACTGTTGTCTTATTAATGTTCAAGAGTCTTTCTTAACCATCAAAAAGCAGTGAGGCTTGTACCGTGTACTCAATTTTTTTCCTAATAGTAAAAAAGGTGATTGGATCACACCTCATGGACGTAGACAGGAGTCTTGCTAAACCACAAAAAATATCCGTGTTTTTTCTTTGTGTTTTTGGTATGATTATTTTATTTATTTATTTTCTCGTCATCGTACTGACCAATTTGCTGCATGTATTTCCCAACAAACCCCTCGTAGCACCAGTCTTCTCGTATTTAGCACCCTCTCCTCAGGCTCCCGTGCCCCACGCCCAGGCTTCGCTGGCTCTATCTTGTCGATACCCGTGCCTCACTGCTTGCATCAGCGCGCATCTCCTGTCGCTTATGCCCTCTGGTTACCCTTGTTTCCATCTTCCTCCTCTTATCCATTTCTTGAGATTGAGCCTCTCGAGTCATCAAAAGCTCGGTCAAACTCTGTATCTACTCTCATACAAGCAACCTCAGTTTTCAACTTAGCAACTCTTTCGCGAGTCACCAAAAGTTAGAGCTACCTATGCCTCTACTCTCACGTAGGCAACATCAATCTCCAACATAGCAGCTCTCTTGTGAGTTTCCAAAAATTTGACCTGACTCTGGCTCAAAAGCTTGGCCTAACTTTGTTTTTGCTCTCACGTAAACAACCTCAGTCTCTAGCTTAGCGGCTCTCTCGCGAGTCGCCAAAAGTTCGGCCTAACTCTGCCTCTATTTTCACACAAAAAACCTCAGTCTCCAGCTTAGCGGCTCTCACACGAGTCGCCAGAAGCTCAGCCTAACTCTGCCTTTGCTCTCACGCAAGCAGCCTCAATCTCCAGCTCAGTGGCTCTCTGAGTCAAAAACTAGGCCTCAAAAGTACAGCTCTCTCGTGATCCACTCATAACTCCTTCTTTATAGCGTCGTTGTGTCTACCTCTCCCTCATCAAAGTTCTACTGCTACAAGGGCTCTACCTCTCCAATCATGAGAATGGTACCTCAATCTATTAAGAGACGCCTATAAATTGCAAGTCTCATCTATACAAAGTGGACAGCACTCACATCTGAGCACTCTACAGTACTTAAACAATAAAAACTATGGCCACATTAGCCCTTCGGAGTGGAGTAGGTCACCCTGACTGAACCATTTAATTTGTGTTTGCTTGTTAATTATTGAATTTGAGTCTACTTCTCAATAATTGCATTAAATGTTTGGGCCTCTCTTAGTCAAAAATTTGGCCTCAAGAGTGCAGCTCTTTCGTGATCCACTCATAACTCCTCCTTTATAGTGTTGTTGTGTCTACCTATCCCTCATCAAAGTTCTACTGCTAAATGGGCTCAGCATCTAAAAGGACAAAGGCTCTACCTCACCAATCATGAGAAATGGTATCCCAATCTATTAGGAGACGCCTATAACTTGTAAATCTCATATACACAAGGTGGGTAATACTCACATTTGAGCACTCTACACTACTTGAACAATAAAAAACTCTGACCACCGTATCTCTTCAAAGTGTAGTAGGTCACTCTGACTGAACCATTTAATTTGTGTTTGCTTGTTAATTACTGTATTTGAGTCTATTTCTTAATTACTGCATTAAATGCTTGTGTTATTACAAAGCATAAAACTAATGGTGGCCACTTATTTAGTGGCCGAAAATCAATACTAAGTTGCTGATATCAAAATGTTATTAGAGAACATAAAACTAATGGTGAAAACTTACTCATTTAATTGTCTTAGCTATTTGGTTATTATATCATATATTATAAAGGACATTTTAGGTGCTTAGACAATATTCCTTTGGAGGGAAACAATAGAAACAAAGCTTACAACATGTTTTGAGCGTATGAAGCACACTATCCATTAATTTGGATGATAAAAGTAACGGTTTCACTTTGGTACATAATCATAAAGGGTAATGTGCTTAATAAACGTTCAATAGATAAAGTGTTTTTAGACGAAATCACAGGGGATTAAAAGCAATTAACCCAAAACAAAAATTGTTCATGTGACATAACACTAACAAAATCCAAATTTATTTGTATTTTTTGTATTTTTTCCTTTTGAAATATCCTTCTTATGGGTTCTCTTTGATTTATACACATAATTTTCAAAGAGATTTTAGATGAGTGAGAATAGCAAATCTCAAAATTATTATATTAATGATATGGGTAGTTCTAAGTTTAGTCCTCTTTTTGTTGGATTCATTCTAAACTACAAAAGCCCAAAACATTGAGTTGTTACAATGGATGGGACTTAGGAGGGAGAGAAATAAAACAACTACCTCGGAATATTCTTTTCATCAATTTAAAAATTGTAATAAAAAGTTAGAAGAATGGTTTTAAAAAAAAAAAAGTGAAAGGATCATTTTCATTGGTCAAATATTTCTAATCTGAATTTCGATCCTCTTCAATATTATATTTTTTTTGCCAATGGTAGATTAACATCTCATGTATTATTAGGCACTCCAATATCTATAATAAATCTCATGCAAATTCATTGTGGCGGGCTTTTCATACTTTATATCTTAAAAGATTTTAAGATTTTTATTTTACATCCTCAAATATTAAATTTTTCATATTGTACTCTCAATATATTAAAAGAGTTACAATGTGACCCTTATGTGAGCTTCCATTATAATTTATTCTCAAAATTTTCATTTTGTCAACAAGCACTCATTGAAATTGACATAAAAACTAACAAAAATATCATATTATAATATTTTAATATATTAAAAATATAATGTGAATAATTTAATCGTTGAAGGTATAAAATAAAATCTTAAGATCCTTCAAAGTATAAAGTCTAATTCGCCCCATTGCAGTCGATAAACTATTAAAAGAATGAATAAAAGTGTATACCGTGCTATCGTAGAAGTTGTACTTTGAATGGCTTTGACGGTGCCCACATGGAAGCACCACCTAAGAACACCAATCCATCTTTTAAGGGACTAAATTATACTGTTGACTTTAATTTTTACTACACGTTTTCATCTTTCTTTTTATTGAATTATTAATAACAAAATAAAAGACCCAAAATAATTAAATGATGATACTTAGCGTTGTGAATAACATATCCTGAAATTATTTAATAATTCAATATATAAAGTATTATTTTATAGTTAAATATATACCACA
>CM042186.1:6105235-6118982 GCA_023539305.1 Ilex asprella | reverse complement strand
TATTAGTTGCTGTCAAATTAAATATTTTTTTATTAACACGAATATTGACCCAAACCCGACACGTGCCGAAATGACACGACACGAAAAAAACACGATAAAAAGTGACACGACACGAAACTGACCCGACCCGACACATTTGACACCCCTACTTCAAACTATTATCTTTTGTGAAACAAGAGTTTTGTCCTTCAGGCTTTGTTCTTTGTGAATCATGATAAAAAAAAAAGACTAGAAAAAAGGCTTTGTCCCCCACACAACAAATATTTTTTTGGATCTCAATTAATAATAAACACTGAAATTCACTGTCAATCCATTAATTATAAATAATTAGATCAATAAATCAAATTTAAATAGTATTGCAAAAAAAAAAAATCGTAGCACTTGCTAGATTTTAACATATATACATTCCTAGGTGTTTGACCCATTTATCATTTTTTGGGGGGTATATATACTATTTTTTGAGAAAATTTACTAATTTTTGGACAAGTCAACCCCACAAATCTGAGGTAATAATTATTTGAATGTGAAAGTTATGGATCGTTATAAAATTTTATAAGATTTATTATATCTACTTGTTTATTAATAATTGGTTGGTGACGTCATATGACAATAGTAATGCGGTGTTGCCATTATGTTGATTATTTTTTTTTTATTTGCTGAGTTATTTATCCTTTTTTGGGTTGATTTATTATACTTTGGGTTTGTTTATTTGTCAATATACTATCAAAAGAAAAAAAAGTTGTTTGTATATAATTTAGTAACTTTATTTACTCATATGATGAGTCATAGTCAATAAATTAATAGTGAATCTTAACTAATAGTTAGATTTATTGTCAATCTAATGATCGAGAATGATAACATCAACAAATAAGGTCCTATAAGACTATAAGAAAATAAATTTTTTAGCTAATGCTATGTTGCTGACATTTCTTTCTCTCTCTCTGTCACTCTCTCTCAAACCAGCTGCTCATGTTGTGATTTGCTCAAGTTCAGACAAAACGTGAGAGAAGCAGAAGCAGTGTGTCATCAATGGCAGCACAATGGCCACCCAGCAAGCGTAACAGAAACCAAATAAGAGAACCTGTATATTCCAAACTGATTAAACCCACAATATACAATAAAGATTATGCACAAACCATACAATTATAGAACAACACATCCCAAAAAACAAGAAAAAAAATCCATACCAAGTTGAAGAAAACTAAAACCCATTAATATTTACATTTTACACTTTCTAAATTTCATTTCTACTGCAATGAGCGAGTGTTGAATTAAGGAGACTATTACATAAAAAAGCTAACCAAAAAATAAAGAAAAGATTTTCCTTCACTTTCTTTGCTCTCATTATTTTCCTCCATGCATGTTTGGTCAAGCTTCAATGAAACCAGTCATCCTGAGAATTGAATTCCGGACTTGACTCAAGTCCCGGCCTTTGAGAGTCCTCCCATTTCCAGTGCAGACGGAGAACGCCATTTTTACAGGGATTCGCCTCCCCGAGATCACGTGGGGCGGCACTATCTCTCCATCATCATCACAATGTGCATCGTCAAAGAAACCTGACTCCACCTGTTGAAACCTCGAGTTTCCGGAAACATTTTCTGAGATTTTCACTGGAACTGAATTTTTCTTCTTTTTCCTTCTCATCAACTTGTTTTGCGATTCCAGGGAGCTTGAATGACCTGGGAACTCTTCGTTCACAACATTTTCTTGGAAAATAACTTCAGATTCTTGGAATTCTTCAGCCATGAAAAAATGGGTATGCCAACAATTTAAGTCTGTAATCTGTATGCAATTCAATCTTTCTAACTCTCTAAAAAAACTCAATAGAAATACAGAACGAAAGATGAAGATGGAGAGAGAGAGAGGAATTGGGAAAAGGGAAATTGGGGGAGGGAATTTATAGGGAAATGGGTGGGGTGGAGAATCGGAATCGTAGTGAGTACATTTTGATTGTGGCGTGAGATGGCGTCACTGTAGAGAGGCGTTTGAGTGCAGTCCCATCTTTCTCTCTCCAGAGTACTTTATTTGCCTGTCTTAAGTTTTCTCTCTCTACGCATTTAAAAGAAAAAATATCTCGGTTTCTTGTGGCGCACGGCGTTCATCTGTAGCTTGTATACTTAATTCACTTGTACTATTTTGTCTCATCCTTAATTTGAATCTTTCTTCATGTTTAGGTGCTTTTTTCACCAGCGTTCACGTGGGCTCGTGTAATGCACAAAATTTATAATATTTTTCCATCCTAACTTTTAATTCCATACCAACCTAATTACTAGAGGTGTAACTCAAGTGAGTTAGACAATCAATTATAACTTAATTCTAGATATATAATATTTAACCTTAATCTTATTTCAGGTTGAGAAACTCAACCCGAACACTGCTCGAGTTTAATTCGGACGGACTCGGATTGAATTCAAGTCTATTACAAGAGAGACAGAGAGGGGAAACAATTACAAATTCATAAAATAATTCATATATTTCATTTATAGTAGTGCACGATTATTGATCATCTGTTTTCACACCAAAAAGTTAGTGATCTCAAAATACAATCCCAAAAAATATAGAACGTAGACCTATAAAAACATTAAACTTAAAACATCACACTATCACCACTAATCACGCATAATAGAGTAGCAAGCAACAAGACATAGATGACAATAAAATAAAAATGGAAAAAAGTGCTAATGCTTTATATATATATATATAATTTTTTTTAATTTGTCGAGTTTGGGTTGAATTTAGGTTTCCGATATCTCAACCCAAGTCCGGTCCAAATTAAATTCGGGTTGAGGTTCTTTTACCCAAGCCCAACCCAAGTATTTAAAACCCTAGCCTAAGTTCTAATTTTTTTGGTTGGGCTCGGATCGAAATAGAGTTACCCAACCCAAGTTGCACCCCTACTGATTACCACGTCTATCCAGTCTCATCTTAATATTATAGGTGAATTTCACTTTGTATTCTAAAAATTTTAAAAAACTTATTTAAATTTTGACATTACATCTTTAATGTATCAAAAGTGTTGTAATGTGATATTTATATTAGTTTTTTGTTAATTTTTTCTCTAGTGTTAATAGTTTGACTTTTGATGAAAAAAATAACGAAAGCTAATAGAAGAATCACATTGTAACATTTTTCATACATTGAATGTACAATTTGATAAATTTAATCATTGAAGGTACAATATAAAAAATTTAATCTTTGAAGGTATAAAATAAAAAATTTAAAAATTTTCAGGGTGCACAATGCTAAAAGCTCTAATATTATTAAAATATATTTATTATTTTAAAAAATTTTAAAAGTGAAGTAATTAATATAAATTTTGAAGCATATTTTTGTTGAGCAACCATAGAAAAACATCCAAAATCCCTTTTTTCCTTGCAAATTCCACCAAACCTTCATTTTTGGCGGCCAAGAAAAATGAAAAACCGAACAATATTCAGGTAGAAACCACAAACTTTTATCACCAAAAAGAAAAAAAAAACCTTTGAAAATAGTAAAGTATTAAAAATGAAAAGTAATTATCCAAAAATTTAGAAGTGATTAGGTAGACCATATGAAAGAATTGACTTGGAAGAGACCTAAGCTTTACTTTCAAATATTTTAAAATTATAAAAAAAAATAAGATTTAGTATGTAGAATAAAGGGATTGTTCAACTGATTTTCATTTTATTTTTGGGCACAGGTGGTTTTTGTTTTCAAATACAAATTTTGTGAAAATAATTTTTTTTCAAGACAATCGTTGTTTAGGCTAATGATTGCAACATAAATGTCGAACTTGAATTTCAATTCGATGACACTAATTCCATAATTGTTCTTTTTTCACAATCCCTAAAGAATAGTTTAAATTCATTATTGTTCATAAAATAATTTATACATATATGTGAACATACATTTTTATGTTCTAGCAAGAAAATCCAAAGTACAATAATTGCAAATATTTATACAAACAATTATAAATATATATATTCTTATTGTGCATGGGCTAGTCTCGCCCTTTGCTGGGCCAAGATGTCTAGCGAAGATTCAATGTAAATCTTAAGTGATCAGAAAGACATAAACTCAAAGTGTATGAATTTGCATGTCCTTTATTTTTTTTTTTCAACTACCAAGTTAATTTGTGAGAATTTACGTCTAATCTTGTGTACAAACATTAGATCAACTCGTCATGTCTTTCACCATAGCGTAAAAAGGGTCTCGGATCAATGGACAAGTACCGTAACATAAGACCTTTTTTAGTTTTTAGGAATAGGAATTAACGTGTTACAAAATGTCTACCTTGAAGACGTGTTTTTTTTAAAGATATAATATACTTAACCTATTCCCAATGAGAAAATGGATAGAAATCGCTAGACTAGGGGTGCAATTAAATCTATCAATGGATCAATTTCACAATGAATTTTGATTGATATGAATTCTGTCCTTATATTTAACAAGTTTATTTTCATGGTTTATAACTGAACCCGTTAAAAATAAAATATTTTGATCAAACCCGAGTACTCGATCAAGACTACATTTCACTGAATTGAATCTAAATTCAAAGTCAATTTAATCAAATATTCACCCAAACTGCCAATGTTTAATTATATACATACATATATTTTACTTGGATCAAATTATAATTGAATTGGATATTTGTATAACCATATTCAAATTGATCTGGGACAATAATGTAACAATTTCAAGTTTGGATAATTAGTCCAAAAAATTAATTCATATTCAACACTAATATTATCGAATCATACACCATTAATTAGTGATGGACCAACCTGTATACAATGAGTTCTATTTCAATATATGATGGATTGTCCGCTAAGAAGAGAATTAAAAAGAAAATGTAGTGAAACAGATCTCACTCCGTTATGTAGAGAGAGAGAGAGAGTTGAACCAATGGAATGCTTACACCTTGAAGGGCTATGGACTAAGGAAAATCCAATGTGGACCTAATTTAGGAATCTAAAATGGGACGACTTTAATCTAGCGGTTGGCTTCATCTAACATTGCAATTCACAACTAATCTAACGATTATATTGAATTAGATTCATAATTAAGTCTTCAAATAAGATCCCTGTAGTATTTGCTAATGGACCAATGGGGTACTTGGCGTACATGTATCTTTTTGAAGAAAATGACTTGACAAAAAAAAGATTTTGAATGGTAGCAATTTTGTATGCTAAGAAGATATTTTGTATATTATTGAGGTGATGACAATGACTTTAAGCTCATCCACAATTTGTACATTGATTTGGACTTTAATTTTCTTTGATTTGGTTGCAAAATTCGGCGAATCGAGGCATATATTCTTGCTTGAATTCTTGTTCAACCAAGGTGTCAAAATCTAAGTTATTTGACGGATAAAAATTAGGTTGAATATGTTTAGGTAAACTACAATATTCCATTCACTTATACATCTTGGGTTTTGTATAGTTACAAACGTCTATAATTGGAAAAAGTCCCGTAGAGTAATAAAAAAATCTTGTACATTATATTATTCCTCACTTTTATTTGATGGTAAATCATCTGTCATTAGAGATGGATTCATACATGTAAAATGTCCTTCAAAAAATAAATTAATTATGCAATCCCAAAACAAAATAATTGGTGGTAGCGAAGGTCTTGTAAGTGACGGTCCAAGGTAGTTATGAGATTTCGATCGTGATGGATTGAGTAATGCGAATGACTCCGTGTTCTATATGCACATGTCGAAGTTTTCACGCTCAACTTATAATGAAACAATTTGAATATTATTCCAAAACTCACCCTGTACTAATCTATGACATGGTATTTTATCAGTGTAATAGAACTCTTAACACAATTATGATATTTTGGAATTTTAAGGATCATGCCACATGAAAAAAAAAATCACCTTAATCAATAATAATGGATGAGATTGAAGTCACTATCCTTCCATCCATATAATTCAAGTTTCCACTTCACAAGTAATGAAAAACTTCTTGTTAGAAGAAAATTATCGCAAAGTAGGAAGGTTTTGGTACGGTTTCACCATCAATTTAAATTATTAAGTTCAAATTGAATGATTCGATTGGAAAATGATAAAATATAAAATTATATACATGGTGCATTTTTTATTAGTTGAAAAATTGAATTACGGTATCAAGAAAATATTTTTTAGTATCGTAATGAGATTCTAAAAGATTGCTGCAAAACTATTCACCCAGTCATTAGCTTAGACCAAATTATTAATGACATGCAAAGTACATTGAAAATGAAAGAAAACTTGTAATCCATTCGGCATCATTCAGCTTGGCAACTCTAGGATAGGTAAGTTGGTCGGGAGTTCACTCTACAACAGTTCAAATATTTTTCTGGACGAAGAGTCTGCTTCTGTCCAGAAAAATATTAATCTGACGCTATAAGGGGATAGAATATATGTTGTATTACAAAAAATATTAACTTTACCATTTAGGTTGGCTTTGCCTGGGGACTTCGACATTTCCAGCATAAGCTAAAGGATACATTTTCTTCAGCTCCAATGAGGTTGCTACTTGACTGTTTGTCCTAGTACTTGTATATACCGCGAGAGACAAAGCCTTTGGCAAATTCACCAAGGACTGAATTGTTAGGAACTTTTCGAAGGATCAAAATTTTATTATTTTTTCATCGGATGTTTTTTTTTATTTTAAGTAAACTAAAAAAAATTGATCGGCCCAATCCAAGGCCCAACTCAGATAGTGGGCCCCAATCCAAACGAAGCCCAATGGATCCGGCCCAGAAGAGACTCAAATCAAGTCTGGCTCACCAAAGCTCCGACAATCACGCCAACCTAGGGTGAAGGATTCAGCGACGCCATCCTAGAGTGAGGAGGTCCGCCACGCCATCTTGGGACCTAGTCTTGAGGATTCAGCAACGCCATCCTCATCCACGTCATTCTAGAGTGAGAAGGTATGCCACGCCATCTTGGGACCTAGGCTTGAGGAGATCTCCACGCCCTCTCAACAACTACCTCACTTGTTGCGAGGATGATGCCCACTACACCAAATCAGTCTTTTTGTTACTGATAAGGCGCCTCAATGTGTTAAGAGACGCCCACAAATTGTAAGTTCCACCTACACATTGGGGACATCTCCTACATCTAGTATGTCGTCTATTACTCATACTTGAGCACCCAACACTCCTTAAAGTAGTAAAACACCCAAATCATTCTAATACTTCATAGTGAAGCATGTCACTTTGACCGAACCACTTAAATTGTACTTTTTTTGTGTTGACTCTCTCCTTATTTATTTACTGCATTAATTATTTGACTGGTGGTGCATAAAATCAATTTATGCATCATCAATTTGGCGACTTCTATGGGAAACGACTAAGTTTTCTAATGTCTTTCTATCCCTTCCTACTTTCTTTCCATTTTATGGCTATTAAGACTAGGTTCATGAATCAACAAACGAAAGAGAATGATCCACCACGTCACGACGAGGTCCTGTCGCCACCAGCAAACCCCATTTCTTCAGTAAATCTCGTAATCGGACAACAACTAGTGAAAACAATGTAACTGTTGGTGAACTAAAACCAGCAGATCCTCTAGTTGTTGCTGGCCTGACACACTCAAAGATTTGTGCCCCAGCCCCCAAGATGAGACGCACCCCAGACAATCCGCCCAGGGCGCCAAGGTTCCCCTCAGCATGGCCCCCAACGCTAAGGAGCGCAACACCAAGCATCCTTTCTCAAAAACCTAGGCGCCCTAGGTCCTTCTTATGTGTCGGCTTCATCCTCCCACACTAATGACCCTGCTATGCATGAAGACGAGGGGAAAAATCAGTACATGGACCATGAAAAGCCACTACAATGATCCTTCAGAGGGTGTTCATAACCAATGGGATGAAAAAATCAAGGAGGTGCAAAATCAGTTTGGCGACGTCTTCAACACCATCAAGGGATCTGCTCGCCAATGGTTTGCCAAACTTACCTCGGCTTCTATTGAATCTTGTGTTGAACTAAGCAAGTCCTTCATCTCATGCTTCATTGGGGGACGCCAAGACTAGAAAACATACCACTCACTAGCTAAGCATCAAACTGGACTGGGATGAAAACCTAAGGAGTTACCTCAGTCATTTTAACAAGGAAGTCCTCCAGATTGAAGAACCAGATAACAAAGTCGTCATGGCAGTCCTCATAGATGGGTGGCGCTTATCCAGTCTTATGTTTTTAGTTTTAAAGTGCCCGCTAAAGAACATGATAGAATTACTATCAAAAATCTAAAAATACATGAATGCTGAGGGTGTCATCAAAGTTAGACAAGATGAGTCTTCACATAGACGGGAGTGTGACAAATAGAAACTACCAACCACCAGTTTGGTGCACAGTGCCAATGCCAACCATGTGCCAACAACCCGCACACAACACCCTCATCCGTGGTGCCCAATGCCACTACCCACGTGCCCAGCGCCTTCACTTGTGTGCCTGTAGTTGTACGCCTGCACCCATGTGTCTGCGCATGCCTACACTCGTGCGCCTGGGCATGCGTGCGCCCAATGCTTGCGCCTGCGTCACCTGTTTCATCGCACGTGCCCAACTCTTCAAGCAGTTCCCTTGGCGCCTGTTTCCCCTCATTTGTTTCCTTCTCCTCAAACGCCCTCGCATCTTACGCTGGATGCCCATACTCAACTGGGTGCGCCTCACTACTCGCACTAGTGTGTGTCTCCTGCCGTTGGCACCCTCTGTCTACCCTCACTGTCATCTCCTACCTTTTCTCCGTCGCTAGAGAGAGATAGGCTCCCTAGTCGTGTGAAGCTCAACCTAACTCTACCTATGCTCTCCTACAAGTAACCTAAATCTCCAACTTTGTGGCTTTCTCGCCGATCGTCAGAGCTTGGCCTCACTTTGCCTCTGCTCTAACGCAAGCAGCGACTCTCTCACGAGTCGTTAGAAGCTTGGTCAAACTCTATATTTACTCTTGTGCGGGCAGCCCTATAGTTAGCCTACCTCCAACTTAGCGGCTCTTTCACGGGTCGCCAAAATCTCGGTCTCAAGAGGTGCAGCTCTCTCACGAGCAACCCTCAAACTCTACCTCTACTCTTGTGCTGGCAGCCTCATAGTCAGCCTACCTCCCGCTTAGCAGTTCTCTCGTGGATTGCAAAAAACTCAGTCTCAAGAGGTTCAACTCTGTCATGAGTAGCCCTCAAACTCTATCTGTACTCTCGTGTGAGCAACCTCACAATCAGCCTTTCTCTAGCTTTGCGACTCTCTTGCAGGTTATCAAAAGCTCGATCTCAAGAGATACAACTCTCTCACAGGGAGCCCTCAAACTTTGCATCTATTCTCGTGCGAGTAGCCTCACAGTTAACCTACCTTTAGTTTAGTGGCTCTCTCGCGGGTTTCCAAAAGCTCGATCTCAAGAGGTACAGCTCTCTCACGGGCAACCCTCAAACTCTACCTCTACTCTCGTGCTAGCAGCCTTACAATCAGCCCATCTCCAGCTTTGCGACTCTCTCGTGGGTCACCAAAAGTTCGGTCTCAAGAGGTGTAGCTCTCCCAAAACCAACCCTCAAACTCTGCCTCTACTCTTATGCAAGCAACATTCATCCAACTTAGCAGTTATTTCTCTATTGCCCGATGTGTTTGCCTTTATCATCAGGTAATCATGTTGGATATTTTGATGTTGAAATAACATTATTTTTGTCATTTCTAGGCACGTCCTTGGAACTCAAGCCGTATGTAACCAAGTGCCCTACTTTTTGGCTACCCCTGTCAGCGCCAAGCTCTAGGCGCCCTGCCAATGTCGCCCATCTTATGCCGACTCTTGTACCTGCACTTGACCATGTGCCCACGCCGGTTATGCCTTGAGCACCCATGTCTACGCTCCTACCTGCGCCCTGTCTACACCTGTTGCCATTGCCTCAACGCCCTCCACCTCACTCCCGCACCACCCCGACACCCATGCTCCTAGCGCCTTCGCCCCTGCCGCCCAGACAAGCGATGCCCACGCCAACAGTGCCCGTTCCTACCTCGCCCGCGACGTCCGTGCAAGCAACCTCCAGGCCCATGTCGCCCGCGACACCCGTGCTACGCATGCCCGTGATCCTTGTCGTTGCCACCCCAGCTCCCGCAGCCTTGTCACCTGTTGTGGATGTGTAGGCTGCCTACCTCCTCACCAATGCCGACAGAGCCTCGTAATTCTCTTCACCCTACTGCGCCACCCGTCAACTGTCTCCCACCACCTTGCTCAAAGATAACCCCACTGGCCTCTATTTGTTTACCACCACTCCTTGACATCTCTCACAAAATTTCTTCCTCAAGTGATAGGTTGGGATGGAGGCTTCCTAATCAAAGGGGGATGACTTAGTGGGACAAGTCATATTAAAAAGGAAAAGTCATTAGTCAAGAAAAGTCCTCGTCAACCAGAATTCAAGCTCAACTAATGTCTTCTCCTCCAAATCTTATTAGACTTGGCGCATGGGGGAAAAATGATGGGTTCGACCCAGCCAAGGCTCAACTCAGATAGTGGTCCCTGTCTAGACAAAGCCTAGTGGATCTGGCCCAAAAGAGACCCAGATCAAGTTAGGCTCACCAAAGCCTCGACAATCACGCTATCCTGGAGTGAAAGAATCAGCAACGCCATCCTAAAGTCTCATCTATGCCATCTTAGAGTGAGGAAGTTTGCCACACCATCTTAGGACCTAGTCTTGAGGAGATCTTCACGCCCTTTCTACAACTGCCTCATTTTTTGCGAGGAAGAAGCCCACTCCACCAAATTAATATTTATGTTACTGATACGACGCCTCAATCTGTTAGGAGTCGCCTATAAATGGTAAGCTCTGCTTGCACATGAGGGCAATCTCTCACATCTGGTATGTCGCCTATTACTCACAATTGAGCACCCAACACTCCTTGAAGCAATAAAACACCTAGGCCACCCTAACCCTTAGAGTAGGTAACCTTGATTGAACTACTTAAATTGAGTTTTGCTTGTATTGACTCTCTCTTTATTTATTTACTGCATTGATTACTTGACAAGGGGTGCATAAAATAAATTTGTGTAACCAGCGGGACTACATTAGATTGAATGTAAAGAATCGGGGCCTCATCCTTTTTGCGGCAATCCGGCACCGCCGCCTCATTGCCACAACGCTCCCTCACTTAACACCCAGTGTGCACAAGGTCTGTCTGTTCTCCCAACGCTAAGGATCTGACACCTACTCCTGGGTACTAGCTCTCCTACTCTTGTTGCCTTGCTATTGACGCCCTTTCCTAATGCCTTGCTCCTGGGGGCCCCCTCCTCTTGCTCCTTTTGGCAGACTACCTCCTATCTGCCTTGGGCGCCCCTAACCAAAGAATTTAAGGCCAGAAGGACACGGTCAACTCAGTCAAAGCATCCCTACTAATGGCTTCTCTCCCAAATCCCATTGGGCTCGGGGCATGGAGGCAAATGATGGGCTTGACCCAGACGAGGACCAACTCAAGTAATGGCCCTGATCCAGACAAAGCCAAACTCAGATAGTACGGTAGGCCTGAACAAGGCCCAAGTCAAGTAATGGGTCTGGCCCAGACAAAGCCCATTGGGCCCGACCGAGATAAGACCCAGCCTGGTTCACCACGGAGTCAAGGGAGCACGGTCAGTCATGCCATCCTGGATCAACGCCATCTTGGAGGCACGACATGCCACCCTAAAGTCAAGGAGTCAACCATGCTATCCTAGAGTCTCAACCACGCCATCATAAGACCCAGTTTACAACTGATAAAGATATCTTCTTGCAACTACCCCGTCTGTTGTAAGAATGATGCCACCTCCACCAAATTAGCCTATCTGTTACGAATATGGCGCGTCAATATGTTAGGAGACGCCTATAAATTGTAAGTCTCACCTACACATAAGGGACATCTTGAATCTACAATCTATCATTTTGCATCTTATCTCACACCTAACTCACTTGAGCTTTTCACACTCCTACAACAATAAAACACCCCAACAACCGAAGCCTTTCAAAGTGGAGTAGACCACCCTGGCCGAAACACTCTATCTCTGTGTGTTGTTATCTTAAGTTCTCCATCATATTTACTATATTTTATTAACCATACTAATTACTCGACAGATGGTGCATAAAACTGATTCGTGCATCATAAAAAATTCAATATTTTTAGATATTTTAAAATATTTCGAGGTATTTCAATATATTTTTATAAATGGTTTAAAAACAAATTTTTAAAGAACAAATGAAAACCATGTCTAGAAAGGAAATTCTAATGCTTCTGGATGGGGAGATCAAAGACATAGAAATGTCTTGCACATAATATATTTTACTGGTTTAATGCATTTAACAAAATTACAGACTTTTGAACAATTATTAAGCAGTCAAATATTTCTCATATCCATTAGAAAACTGTCAAATATTATAAAATATGTTGATTAATAATACTACAACACATTTTTCTATACATAATTAAATAGTCAGATATTGCACATAATATATTTTACTGTTTTAATGTATTCAACAATAACACAGACTTTTGGAATATTTTTTTATTGTAGTTTTTGAAACACATGAAAATAATCAAAATATCCAGATTAACAATAAATTGAACTTGAAAAAAGAGTAAATCTATAATCAACATCAAATATGGACGTGATCATTTTTTACTCAGGTTTTGCTTTTTTTTTTTTTTAACTAATTTCAATTCTACGTTTTTATTTAACAAACATAATAATACATTACTCATCATTTTATTATGCGATTTTTGGTAATATTTTCAAAAGATTCAATTGATTCATATTTTGCATACTGGAATAGCTTAAAATATATTAAATTAACAAGAATATATGAAAATTTTCCTTTTTGCGAATTTTTAAGTTCAATAAGGCAAAGTTTATTTATTTGAATCGTGATTTTTTTTTTTTTGATGATTTGAAACGCTAGTCTCTTGCAATTTTGAAATGAAATGTTGAAGAAGATTTTATTTGAGAAATTGTTGTTGCACAAATTTGTTTGGCCAACGAAGAATCATTGGAACTCTGGCATCGAAGATTGTTGAGAGTATTTCTTTGCGAATCATCATTTTCAGCGCAGAGATTTTTGAAAGTACAGCGTTGGTTTTTGTGTAACAATGATGCAAGGAGCATTTAGTTTTAATTGAACTAAAAAGACGCAACTGGACAGTAACCACTTTTTTAAAGGTATTTTTGTCCAATTAACTATTTATATCCTTTAGGCCCCAAATTTTTTTAGTTTGGACTGAATGACATAAAAGTTCAATATCATGGACCTGTAACCCCCAAAAAAATTGAACTCATATCAGGTCCCATTGTATAAGAAACGAGGTTATTATAGATTTCATTACATGTCTTAGAATCCACCCATGTCACCGTAGTAACATGATGTTAATTTTCTACTTCCCTTATCATTACTATACAAATTTAAATCACATGGAAGGAAGTAGTAGTGTGCTTTCTCTCTCCTCCATGCTGAAGTACAATAAGTTTGTATACATATACTTATAATTACTAGTTGAGGCACAAGTGCGTTGCACGTGGACTAATTTGGATTAAACTATTTTGAATGAAAGTCATTAACCACTTTCCCTTGAACCCATTTCTTTAACAAACAATTATTAATCAATCAAAGAAATCTTGCATCCAATCTCTCAAATCAAGAAAAATATTGAAAGCATAATTTGTGATGAAACATGAAAAAATGCAATTGAAAAGAACTGGAGTTGTAAATAGAAGTTAAAAATTAAGGGTAATATATATATTATCCACTATCTTTATTTATAGTCATCAGAACAAAAAGAAAGGATT
>CM042186.1:6082314-6100698 GCA_023539305.1 Ilex asprella | reverse complement strand
CCAGGGGTATTGGGAGAAACAAAACCGTGAGGGCCAGTGGGCCCAAAGCGGACAATATTATGTCATGTGAAGGGTGGGGTGTTACAATCACCAATGGTCACAAACTATTTTGTTTGGATTGAGTTATATGGCCCGGTATTAATTTCTTATTTAATCATGACCTAGTTCACTAATGTCATTTAACATCTCATATTAAATGCTAATGAATAGCATCTAGTAGATAGCATTGTTTCTAGTATGTTCAGTCTAAACATATAATGACTTTATTACCCTTGCATACCCTAGATCCGCACCCCCATACTTGGGTAAATTTATCATTTGTATTTTAATATCATACATTACTACCTAATCCAAACATGAATTTAGTATTATGACTATAAACTTATACATTATCGCAACCTTGATCTAAGTTTGTTACACAAAAGATAAAATCAAATAATACTCTTATTAACACTATGTATGGATTGGATCGGAACTGATTGTACAATTTTATCCTTTATTTGTACCCGAATCTATTATCCACAACAATAGACTCAAACTCAAAATCTCCATTTTGTTAGGTGGGTTTGTTGACAATTTGTCTACCTTTAATTGGAGGTTGCTATCAAATGATTTCATCCAACAATTTTTAGGTATAAACATCTCAAAAACAAAGGACTATACATGTGGTCTCAAAGCACTTTGAAAATAAATGCTTTATAAAGATACAGTATATGCTAACGAAAATTTCATAGTCGACCTCCTAAAATAAAGTGGATTATAATCCTTCCCATTTTGCACTTCAATTTACATCAAGCAACACAATTAGCAACACTTAATTTTCTCCTTTTTTCTTTGAGAATAAGAATCATCTTCATTATGTATTTTTTGAGTTCATGATAGAACACAAATTTCAAATGCTCAAAATTATTATGAATTACGTGCATCGATTAAAGGTAAATTTTATATAAACAGTGAGACTAAAGTTTAGAATATCAGAATTTATAAATCCCTGCCCCTTCTTCGAACCTTGAATCGAATCGTGTGTGATTTCTAAGTTTTATGTCCTTTTCCACGTCAACAAATTTGGTCATTGGGAGTAGATGTACTTTTTCTTTACCTTTTTCGGTGAAATCAACATCAGCACTATGACAAGGGATTAATCAAAGAGATGTATTCTTATGGGACTAAAATAGATGTTTAAAGGGAGACGTTATGGACTCTATGAAATGGTGGGTGTGTTTATCCTCAAGGTTTTTTTGACAAAAGCAAAAGAGTGAATGTGAAACAAATGCTACATTTGTCCTTCATAGTTTTAAGGATATTAAAGTGGTTTAAAAGTTAGGTACATTTATCTTATTTCTGATATTTAGGGATTGAATTCATTGTCTGACACACAGATAAAAATGTCGAGTTAAAAATCATGAGTTTGATCTCGATTTTCAATATCATTTAGTTTAATAATTTTAATTAAACTATAAGTTGAGCTCATTGAATTACAATTTTTTTTATTATGCAGTTGCTAAATGTTGTCAGTTCAGAGTAGTGTACCTAAATTTGGCATCTATATTCTTATATTCCTACTGAGAAAACGAAAGTTCATTATCTTATCCTTGACACTAGACAATTGTTCTACATATTTTATTTGGATTTTTTTGCATTTTACTCCTTAAAAGATTTCAAAATTCTCACTTTGCATCCTCAAAGAATAACTTTCTCACATTACACCCTTAATTTTTAATTTTTTTCAGTCAAAAAACAACCCATTGACATTGATGAAACAGCTAATGGAAAATTACCAAAAGGGTTACATTGCAATATTTCTAATACATTGAGGGTATAATGTAAAAATTTTAATATTTGAGGGTAAAAAGTGAGAATCTTAAAATCTTTTGAGGTATAAAGTGAAAATTTTCTATTTTATTTTATAATTTCTGAAAAAAAATTGCACAAATGCATTTGCATCCCAACAACCACACATTTTTCCCCAAAGACATTGACAATATTTTATATATCCGGATTGGATTTTATTCAAGTCATCCAATATTATTAAAACTCTAACTTGACCAGATTGCCTTTTCAACTTTACTTTGCATAAAAATTTCATAAATTATATTAGCATCCCATGATTTTCAATATATTTTGCAAAAGTAAGGCAAAGGGAAAAGTGAACAAAAGTTAGACATTAAGTGACGATTAAATTAGAATATTTGATCTAATTGGGACAATATCTTAATTTCATGACGTGGGCATACATGATATTTGATAAAACTTGAACTCTTGACTTCTTATTACTATTCGAAGATTTGAGAACCAAAATTGCAAGGTTCTAATTGTTGTCTTATTAATATTCAAGTGTCTTTCTTAACCATCAAAATTAACTTGCATGATTTTTATATATTTTAACAAATCATTTAATATCATTTTCTCACTTTTGTAATTTGAGGCAGAAAAGACCCCCACCATATCCAAACACGTCGTCACAATATTTTAATTATTATAACTAATAACCAATTCAAAATCTAATACACAAGTCCTTGTTGATGAAATGTTTTTTTTCAGCCCCGCCTTTTCTACTTTTCATAATAATAAGGTAATCCCAAAACTAGGTGGGACCGCGGGAGCTGTAAAGCCCTTCCTTTAACTACAACATAGGTTTTGAACCATAATAAACTATATATTAGTAGTAATTTAGTGCATGAGAAAGTATAAAGTATGTTTGCAAGAGAAAAATAAAGGGATAATTCATTTTTACCTCCCTGCGATTTTGGATAGAAACACCTTGCCTACAAGAAGTTTAAAATTATGTACATTACCCCCTCAGAGTTATGTACCAAAATAAAATAATTGACATCATTAAGAGAATAATAAAATTATCATAATACCCATATTATATTCGTTTGATTTACTCTTGACAATATTAGTAAAATAGATGAACAAAAAAGAAAAAAATATTAGTCAAACTGACTAAGAAAGATCAAGAATGAGAGAGAAACTGAGAGGAAAAGGGAAAAACAGAGGAATGAAGATCGCAAATCTGAGACCACTATTCTTCGCAGGGAGATTCCATTGATTCTTCTTGTTTCCCCTGTATGCGGGAGTGGATTAGTAGATCTTGGTGTCTACTTTGAAGAACTTGTTTGTTATTAGTTGCTGAAGCTTTGGTTAAGGTAAACAAAAGTTCTAGCTTACATATTGAGTGCCTTCGGATTATTTGCTTGTACATTTATTTTTTTACAAATATGGGTTATGAAAAACATGAATCGCAATATTTTTCTAGTGTATCGCAAATCTTCATCACAAATCTGAGATATTGCATCTGTTAAAATACTTGGGTACTGCATAAAATTAACCCCTTTTAAAATGCGCATTTACAAATCCATGTTTGTCTTGTTTTGAGGCAAGACTTTTTTGATGTTTGTAGTTACATGTGGATCCTTGTGTTTTTTTAGTGGGTACATTGTTCTTATTTTTTTATTGTTCACCAGTTGCATTTTTTTTTTTTGAGTTGTATATTAGTGTTGAATTATTTATTCGGTTTATGGTTTGTTAATAATGCAGAATGGACAATTATTTTTTTATTGAGTTAAATCATGGTGGATACTTTGAATGGCAACCAAGTGTTGTTTACAAGAATGGTAAAGTGAACACAGTATACGAGTGTGATCCAAATAAGATGTCATTGTTTGAATTCAGAGGAATGCATTAGGATTTGACTTCAGATAAACCTTGTATTATAAACATGTGGTACATACTTTATGGGTTTAGCTTTGACGGTGAGCTAACTGTTATTAATTCAGACAATGAAGTCATGGATATGCTTATGGCATACAGAGGATTTGATGTAATTGTTGTATATGTGGAGAGATAGCAAGAACCTATTCAAGTAATTTTTGCAGAGGGGGAAATGTCAAAAGGTTATGCAGAATCAAATAATGCCCAACAAACTATAACAAAAGCAAGTGACAATGGGGATCCCAGTTGGATGAATGAAGGATTAGAGAGGCTTGCAGAGGATGACATTTTCAATGATACTGGTACTTCAAGGATTCGTCCTAGTATACTTCAAGGAAATATAACAGAGAATATACTTGAGACTGCCACTGGAATAGAAAATTCTAGAAAAGAGGTCTTAGAATCTGAAAATGCTAAAAATGCAAAAGCTATATTTGTAGAGCATGAAAGTGTCGAAGTTGTATACGCTCATAATGAAATTGTTGATGCTGGAAATGCAGAAATTGGAAATGATGAAAATTCTAATGTTCAAATTGACCAATGGTATTCTGATGTTGAGGATGAATAGGACAAATTGAATAGACACTGCAAATAAGATGACGAAACTAATCCTTATGTTGACTTTAACGAAGAAAATGACATGGACAATCCAGATTTAAAGGTTGGAATGAGATTTGCCTCCTCTCAAATTTTTATCGAGTCTTTAAAGGAGTGGGTGATACAAGAAAGTTATGACCTAAAGTGGATAAAAATTTGAAAATAATAGAATCACAACAGTTTGTAGGTGGGGTTGTACTTGGAGAATTCATGCTTCTTCAATTGGTAGGACATCAACATTTCAAATAAAGATTATATCTAGAAAACACGGTTGTGGGAGAATTTATGAGAATTACAAGGTAGATTCTAGATATTTGTCAAGGAAGTTCATCAACAAGTTAAGAGATGAGTCAGGGTTGGAACCAAAAAACTTCATGAGAGGTGTTCATAGAGAAATAATGGTCAATGCTAGCACACATCAATGTTAAGGGCTAAAAGAAAGACATTGGATGTTATGGAACAATATGCCAAGTTGTGGATTAATGTGAAACTGTTAGGAAATATAACCCTGATAGTGTACTGGAAATGTTCTTAGAAAGGCCTACTCTAGATGTTTCACCTACATTTAAGAGGTTATATGTGAGGCTTGATGAATAGAAGAAAATATTTTTGAATGGTTGCAAACCAGTTATAGGTTTGGATAGTTATTTCCTAAAAAGTGTATATAGTGGTCAACTGTGAAGTGTTGTTGGCAGAGATGAGAATGATAAGATATTCCCCATTGCCATGGCCGTGGTAAATTAAAACTGTGGTAATTCATGGAAGTGGTTCTTGGAAGTAGGGGTGCTCACCCTACCCTATGGGTAGGAATTAGGGTATTTCATCACCCAATACTTTGCAGAAGAGATTTTTCTTGGCCTGTCTACTCAATCAAGTGTACTATTCTTACCCGAATTTTATCCAAAACAATCGGGTAGGAAGTCAGGTGAACATAATATTTTTTTAGTTATTAATTTTTAGATTATTTTAACAATTCAATTCAGTAACCTGTACCAATTAACCAACACAATAATATTAAAGTGTTAAAAAATTAGCACATTAACATTGTTCTATATATATACTAAAAATGTTAACAGTGTTAAAACGTTAAAAATTTAACACACACACACATATATATATAGGGTCGGGTAGGAAGACGAAATTTCTATGGGTATTCTGCATTCTTTCTCGATTTTTGCAGAATACCAAAATTTCTTCCATTGGCCTACCCGATTTTTTGCAGTAACTGATCAGTACGGTAGGAAAGGGTCAGGTAGGGTCAAAATATTCGGGTAATCTGAAATTTGAACATCCCTACTTGGAAGAACAAATGGATAGAAAGGTGTGAGATATTTGGTTGGACATTTATATCTGATAGGCAAAAGGGATTAATAGATATTTTTGAAGTGATTATGCCGACAATTGGACACAGGTATTGCTTAAGACATAAATATAACAATTTCAAAATTAGATTCAAATGTAAAGAATTAAATGATTTATTTTGGAAGGTTGCTTCAACTGGTAATGTGAGGGAATTTGAACACTTTATGAAGTTGATCGAGAAAGTTGATCCAAAGATTGGGAACAAAATAAATGCTGCTCAATGATTGGGAAGGATTAACCCATGTCACTGGGCAAGATCACATTTCCATACCAGGTCAAGATATGATATATTGTTAACATCCTTTCAGAGTCATTCAATAGTGTTATTTTAGAGGCAAGAGAAAAATCAATTTTTGGGTTTAGTTGAATGGGTTAAAAGATGGTTAATGAACAAAATGCAAATTAAAAGGATTGGAATGGAAATGTATGGAGGACATATTTGTCCAAACATAAAGGATAAACTAGAAACAAATAAAGTTTAGTTTAGAAACAATTTTGTAAGTTGGGTTGGTGAGAAGAATTTTGAGGTTGATTGTTATGATAGAGTCAATGTTGTTGATGTTGGGTCTAGAACTTGTGGTTGCAGGATGTGGAACCTCACAGGTACACATTGTAAGCATGCAATCAATGTAATTTATAAACTTATGCATATTCCAAAAGATTATATGTATGTGTATTACGGGAAGGCAAACCTGCATCTCACCCAAAATCAAAGAGGTTTAAGTTAAACCTATATTTTTATAACATTTTCCTTTTCTATCTAAATAATATGCAATGTCCCATTAACATTTCTGGTGACCATCTTATGGTCAACACAAGCAAGTTCATCTAATGCACATGCTACTAATGTTGGAGGTCCATTTGTAACTACTATGACAAGAGTTGGGAGAGATACAACTCAAAAAGGAAGATGAAGAGATGCAATTGCTGGAGCTAGAGCTGGAGTTGGAAGAGGAACAATTGTTCGGAATGGAGCAGAAGCTAGAAAAGGTGCAATTGTTGGGGCTGGAGCTGGAAGATCAGCAACTACTGGGAATGGAACTGGAGTTGGAAGAGGTGCAACAGTTGGGAATGGAGTTAGAAGAGCAACAACTGCTGGGAATAGAGTTGGAAGAGGTGCAACACCACCTTTTTCAAATCTATTGGAGAAAATAAGACAAAAGAAAGAAAAAGCATAACACAATGACTATAAATGTGGTTTTGTTCTTTTTTGTTTGTGTTGATCATGACAAACTTATAACTATTATGGATGCCCTACTAGATTTTGGTGGTTAATTACTATTGTTATGTTGTTGTGAATCAACAATATTTTTTTGATTGTGAATCAAATTTGCTTTTGACATTAATGGATTTGGAATATTGTCCATAGATTTTTTATTGTTAAATCAAATCTGATTTCTTATTGTTAGTTGAGTACTGTCCAAGGATATCAAAATTAATGGCTCCAGCCCAACTCAGAGGTCCAATTTAGAAATGCAGATTAGACCTTGCTCTAATATGCAAGTCAAGATCAAGGAAAGCTCAGTTGGGTCAGCCTCACTATCGTAAGAGACTCAGTCCACAACTACACACGAGGAGATGTGGGGAACACAATCATCAAGTGCAGATTGCCACCTCCACGGAACTGCCTCGCTTGTTACAAGCATGACGCCATCTCCAACGAACTGTCTCATCAGACTGGCGTCTCAATCTATTAGGAGACGTCTATAAATTATAAACCTTACTTACACAAGGGGGGATATCATTCACATTTGAGCACTTTACACTCCGAGAGCAATAAAACACTCATGCCACAGTAGCCCTTCATAGTGGAATAGGTCACCCTGATCGAATCACTTAATTTGTGTTTACTTGTGTTTAATCTCCTTTTTATTTACTGCATTAAATACTTGACATGTGATGCATAAATACATTTTACGTTTCATCAGTTTGACGCCGTCTATGGGAGTGACTTAGTTTTCACTCAGTTGTTTTCGTGTGTGTTATGGCTATTACGACTAGATCCAGAATCAACAAACAGAGGATGATCAACAACACCAGGAGGAGGTCCTTCCCCTGCCATCAAATCCTGTCCCTAAACCAGAACAAAAATTGTTAGAGACTATGGAGTTGTTGGTGAATCAAAACTAGCAGATACTCCAGTTGATGCTCGTCGAGCACCCTTAAGGAGTCGTGCCCCATCACCTAGGAGGGGAAGCACTCTAGGGACGTCGCCCAAGGTGCCCCTCCTCAGCGCCAGGGCACACCAGCTCCCCTTCTCGCATGCTGGTTCCGTCCTCCTACGCTGGTGACCCTCCTTTCCATGAAGACAAGGGGAAAAACTAGTATATGGACTATGAGAGCCACTACAATGACAATTCGGAAGGCGTCCCTAACCACTGGGCTGAAAAAATCAAAGAAGTGCAAAACTAACTTTGCAATGTCTTCAACGCCATGAAGGCGCAACGGATGAAATGGTCGAGTACCTTGTGTGGTGTACTAACACGCCTTTGGTAGCTAATGTGACCAACTACCCTCTCCCCTCAATTCAAGATGCCAACCGTGAAAGTTTTTTATGGCTCCAAAGATCCACTAGACCATCTTGACACCTACAAATTCTTGGTGCAGCTGCACAACATACCAAATGAGATTATATGTAGGGTTTTTCCTACCACTCTCAATAGATCTGCTCGCTAGTGGTTCACCAAGCTTACCCTAGCTTCCATTGATACTTTTGTTGAACTAAGAAAGTCTTTCGTATCCCACTTCATAGGGGGAGTCCATTATCAGAAGTCTGTGGCCCACTTGCTCAGCATAATGTAAGATTAAGAAGAAAGTCTAAAGAGTTACCTCACTCTTTTTAATGAAGAAATCCTCCAGATTGAAGAACCAGATGAAATAGTCGTCATAGCGGCCTTCATAGAAGGCTTGCGCCCATTTAGTCTTATGCTTTCAGTTTTGAAGCGTCCACCAAAGAACATGCTAGAATTGCTATCAAAAACATAGAAATACATAGCTAGGTGAGCTAAGTCCTCACATCCAAGGGAATACGAAAAGTTGAGATAATCCTAGCAATTTTAGCATTAGTATTGATAGTCAACGGCTACTGCTTGTGTCACTGTGGACGCTAAGTAATATGGTTTCTTCCATCGTCCACCGTGTCATCTCTGTTGGCGCCTTGGCTATCATGCTTCTCACTTACTTGAATTTTTAATATAATCTTTCAAAATCCTCCACATTATTCAACAAAATCTTTTAAGTGGCCGCCCATTGTTCCCCACATTTTTCTCCACTTTGTCAAAAAATATTCCAATAAGATGATTGTATTTTATTGCCACAAAGTCTTGAAAATGATGCGTCCTCCATTATTTTCCAATTCTCCTCCCAAACCAAGACCACAACTGCACTCCCTAGAAACTGTGCCCACAGGCCTCTACGCCCTCTGCTCTCGGTGCCCATGCGTCTCATCAGGCGCCCTTTGTCCTAAAAGCGCCTGCACACGGTGCTCGTCTCCACGCTGGCGCGTTCACTTGGTGCCTACCTAGCTTTAGGCACTCTCACCTCTGACGCCTTCACCTAGGTGCGTCAATCAAACCGCACATGCCCCTAATGTCTGTCTCCCTGTATTTGGCACCCTTTCCTAGGCTCCCACACTCGATGCCCAAGCTCTATTGGATTTGTCCCACCGGCACCCATGTCTCACTGTCCGCATTGGCATGAGTCTCCTATTGTTTGTGCCCTCTGGCTACATTCACTACCATTTCCCTCATCCTCTCCAGTTCTTGGTATTGAGCCTCTCGAGTAGTCAAAAGCTCGGTGAAACTTGTCTCTACTCTCATACAAGCAACCTCAATTTTTAGCTTAGCAACTCTTTCTCAAGCCGTCAAAATCTCAGCCTAACTCTACCTCTACTCTCACACAAGTAACCTCAGTCTCTAACTTAACGGCTCTCTCGTGAGTTTTCAAATGCTCAACCTAACTCTGTCTGAAAAGCAATATCGGAACAGCTTGACATAAGAAATCTGGCGCTGGTGTGGGCTATTTGTGGCGCCATTGTCGGTGGGTTGTAGGTGTCGTTGGTGTGGGTTGTCGGTGGGCGCCGAATCTGAGCCAAAGTCTTCTTCCTCCTAGCAGCTCGTGAAATTTCTAGTGAAGTGAAAAGAAAAAAGACATAACTTCTTCAATTCTGATTTTTGGCCTCAAGTCTTTGCCTTGAAAATTCCACTTATTTACAGTTATGCCATCAAGACTATGCCTATAAATAGGCAGTGCATTCTTCAGTTTCAAGCATCTGAAAATCACTCGAATTCTGAGTGTATTTGTGTAGCGAGAGTCCAATTAACTCTTTATCATTTTTTTCCATATTGAGTGGTGAGATTTGAGTGGGGTGCACAAGGGTATAAAAAATAGCTCGAGTTTGGGATAGTAAATTCGAGCAGTGATGCTTATATTGTGTACTCATTTTTTTTTCTCAATAGTGAAAAAGATGACTAGATCACGCCTCGTGGACGTAGGCAGGAGTTTTTCCGAACCACGTAAAATATCGGCGTTCTTTCTTTGTGTTTTGGTTTGATTATGTTATTTATTTGTTTTCTCTTCATCATACTGACCAATTTGTTCCGAGTATTTCCCAACAAGTGGTGTCAAAGCTTCTAGGTTTGGCACAGGAAGTTGAAAATCAAGAACAAGGCGCACTGTTCTTAATTACTTACACTCAAGTACGATGGCAAGAAAAGGAATTTCGATGGGTAAATTCGAGGTGGATCTCTTTGATGAAAAAATTAACTTTAGTTTGTGGCAAAGTACGATGAAAGATATTGTGGTGCAACAAGGAATACTCAAAGCAATCGATGGTATCGAGAAGAAACCAACAACCATGACAAAGAAAGATTGTGATGAACTTGAGAGAAGACTATGAGCGCCATCCACTTATGTCTTACACCGGAGGTAAATATAGTTTTCTAACTAAAAAATCTGCATTTGAATTGTGGAAAAAGGTAGAAAATATATATGTCAAAATTGATCACAAATAAATTACTTCTCAAAACTATTATATAAATTGCAGATGAAATAAGAAACAAATTTATTTGATCATCTCAATGTTTTCAATAAAATTATTACTCAGATTATGAATGTAGAGGTGCCATCTAGATAAGAGGATAAGGTTATTGTTCGCTTGGCTTCTCTTCCACATTATTATGATGCACTTGTGACTACACTTTTATTGGAAAAAAAACTCTCAATGTTGATGAAGTGGCAGATGTTCTTTTGGAGACTGAGGCATGAAAGATGCCTTGAATTAGTTCTCAAGCAAAAGGACTGGTGGCCAAAAGTGAATTGAGTCAACAATGTGGAAGGAGCAACCAAAAGGACCCTGGAAATAGAGGGAGGTCTCATTCCAAATCAAGAGGGAGGAGTAGCAAAAAATACAAGTGCTACAATTGCCACAAGGAGGGGCACTTGAAAAGGGACTACAATCAACGAATGCAAGATATGGAGGGAAGAGAAAAATCTTCTAATTCAGATCAAGCGGGCATTGCACAAGATAGCTCGAACAAAAATTGTGATTTATTATCACTCACCACATGTACAAATTATCTTACTACCAAATAGATTTTGGATTCAAGATGTTCTTATCACATATGTCCTTATAGGGAATGGTTTGATACTTATAAACCTTATAATGGAGGAGTAGTTCTAATTGGAGAATGATTTAGTTTCTAAGATTATTGGAATTGGGACCATCAAAATTAAAATGTTTGATGATATGGTAAGAACACTAGGTGATGTACGACATATCCTTGATCTTAAAAAGAATTTAATTTCCTTGGGTACACTTGATTCTAATGGTTTCACCTTCACGGCAAACGGGTGGGGTCCTAAAAGAGCTAAAGGGGGTCATGGTTATCATGAAGGAGAAACAACAAGGAAATTTATATACATTGGTAGGGAGTACTGTTACAGGTGGAGAAACTGTAACCACTCTTTTGGATTCGGATACTGATAACATTACTCTATGGCATTTACGCCTTAGTCATATGATTGAGAATGGTCTGCAAGAACTTCATAGGCGCAGTTTGCTTGATGGGTAAAAACTTGTAAACTTAATTTTTGAAAGTATTGCTTATATGAAAAACAGTGCAAGGTTAGCTTCAAAGAATGACAACATACAAGCCAGGATGTGATGGAGTACATACACTCTGACGTATGGGGACCCACGCCAATTCGATTGAAAGGTGGAGCGGTGTACTTTGTGACATATATTGATGACTTCTCTAGGAAAGTATGGGTCTACTTCATGAAGCACAAAAATGAAATGTTTGATATATTCAAGCAGTGGAAAAAGGAGGTTGAAAATTAGACAGGGAAACAAGTCGAGTACCTACGAACGGACAACAGAACAGAGTATACACTCCATGAAAGGTATTGCGAGATGGAAGGAATCTCTAGACATTATACTACATTAGGTGGGCCACAAAAAAAATGGTGTAGCGGAAAGAATGAATAGGATCCTCTTAGAGAGAGCAAGATGTGTGAGAATCCATGCAGACTTGCCAAAGTCATTTTGGGTTGAGGTTGTTATTATAGCATGCTATATTGTTAACAGGTCACCTTCGTCGACTATTAATGGACAAGTACATGAAGAAGTTTGGACAGGTAAACCTGTTAATTATTCTAATTTGAGAATCTTTGGTTGTCCAGCCTATGCTCACGTGTAAGAGCAGCAGTGATCTAAGTTGGACCCAAAGTCAAAGCAATGCACATTTGTCAGTTATGAAAAAGGCGTGAAAGGATAAAAACTTTGGGATCCAGTTGCATGAAAGGTTATTGTCAGCAGAGATGATATTTTCAAAGAAGGATATACGCTAAATTTAAAAGGGGAGGAAGTCGATAAAGAGGTGGAGGCTCACTTTAGATGAATACTCTGTCTAGGTGGAGTCAAATGTGACACAGGGGCCTAGTGGAGAGAATGATGCACCAACATCTTCTCAAGAAGTTACATCTGGTAGTGATGACAGGCAGCAAGAACCAGCTACTCTTGCTGCTGGAAAGGAGAAAATGACTCAAAAGGCACCAATCAGTTATGATTTTGAAGACATGGTTTCTTTTGCATTAACTATTGGTAATGGAGATTCGTCTTATTTTTAGGAGGCATTCAAAAGCAAGGAAAGTGAAAAATGGATGCTAGCAATGATGGACAAAATGAAATCTCTACACAAGAACAACACTTAGGAACTAGTTGGAAAACTCAAGGGGCGAAAGGTGATTGGCTGCAAATGGGTATATCAAAAAAAGGAACCTACAATGGAAAATAAAGGAGTAAATTTTAAGGCACGACTTGTCGCCAAGGGTTATAGACAAGTGGAAGGAATTGACTAGAACGAAATTTTTTCTTCTGTTGTTAAGAATTTTTCTATTCGTGTTATGTTAGTCATGGTAGCTATGCTTGACCTTGAGTTACAACAGCTTGATGCCAAGACGACATTCCTTCACAGGGAATTGGAGGAGGAAATATTTATGGAACAACCAGAAGGATTCAAGGAGCAAGGTAAAGAGCATTTGTTATGCAAGCTCAAAAGATCTCTTTACGGGTTGAAATAGTTTTAGAAACAATGGTATATGAGGTTCAATTCTTTTATGGTTGATATTGGCTACATGCTGAACAACTATGATAGTTGTGTTTATTTTGAAATGCATGGTGATTGTTCATTTTGTAATTCAGATGCTTATGTTGATGATATGTTAATTGCTTCAAATAACATGCATGAGCTAAATTCGTTGAAGTCCACATTATGGGAGAAATTTGATATGAAGGATCTAGGCACTGCTAAAAAGATCCTTGGAATGGAAATCCAAAGAGACAATAAAAAAAGCAAACTATGGATATCACAAACGAAGTATGTGGAAAAGGTGCTAGAGAGGTTTAGCATGGGTATCTCTAAACCTATTAATACTCCTCTAGCTAACCACTTTAAATTATCTTCAAGATCGTTTCCTTCTACAGATAATGAAATGGAAGAAATGTTCCATGTGTCATACACCAGTGTTGTGGGAAGTCTAATGTATGTCATAGTTTGCAATAAGCCAAACATCTCATAGGCAGTCAGTATTGTCGGTAAGTATATGGATAATCCAAGCAAGGAGAACCAAAATGCAGTTAAATGGATATTCAGGTACTTGAGAGGTACGGTGGATTTCAGTATCTTGTATTAGAGAAAAGATGAAATAGGACAGGTTGTGGGCTATGTTGATGCAGACTATGCAAGTGATCTGGACAGATCCATTACAGGTTACATATTTACACTTGCAGGTAGACCTATCAATTGGAAAGCTATGCTTTAATTGACTCCCGCTTTATCCACAAATAAAGCGTAATACATGGCAATGGTGGAAGTTGCCAAGGAGGTTTTGTAGTTGACATGTCTGATCAAGGAACTAGGATTGAAGAAAGAAAGCTTGGAGCTATATTGTGATAGCCAAAGTGCAATTCATTTGTCTAGGAATCAAGTTTATCATGCCAAGACAAAGCACATTGACATAAGGTATCACACTCTCCAAGAATGGGTAGAAAAAGGCAAGGTGAATTTGATGAAAGTTCATATAGAGAACAATGCAGTTGATATGATGATAAAGCCAATCATTTCACAAAAGTTTAAACATTGATTGAACTACATCAATCTCTCACACTGTTAGATTTATAGAACATCTCAAGGTGTGGGGATGGGCATCTGTATCAAGATGTGGACCTAATGATTTAGGTGGAGGTCATTGAATTATCGTCAAGGTGGAGATTATTGACAGTTGGTGGCTCGAAGTCACTATCAGCGCAACTCGACAGAAGAAATCCAATACTGTTGTGGGTTGTTGGTGGCATCATTGTCGGTGGGTTGCAGGTGGCGCTTGTGTGGGCTATCAGTGGACACCGAGTCTGAGATAAAGTCTTCTTCCTCCAAGCAGCTCGTGAAGTTTATGATGAATTGAAAAGGAAGAAGACAAAGCTTCTTCAAATATGATTTCTGGCCTTAAGTCATTTGCCTTGAAAGTTCCCCTTATTTATAGTTAAGCCATCAAGACTTTACCAATAAATAGGCATGCATTCTTCAGCTTCAAGCATCTAAAAATCACTCGAATTTTTAGTGTATTTGTGTAGCGAGAGTCCAATTAGCTCTCTGTTTTTTTTTTCCATATTGAGTGGTGAGATTTGAGTCGAGTGTACAAGGGCATAAAATAGCTTGGGTTTGGGATAGCAAATTCGAGCAGTGAGGCTTGTACTGTGTACTCAATTTTTTTCTCAAAAGTGAAGAAGGTGACTGGATCACGCCTCGTGGACGTAGGCAGGAGTTTTGCCAAACCACGAAAATATCTGTGTTTTTTCACTGTGTTTTTGGTTTGATTATTTTATTTATTTATTTTCTCATCATCGTACTGACCAATTTGTTGCACGTATTTCCTAACACAGCCCTCCTAGCACCCGTCTCCTTGTATCTAGCACCTTCTCCTCAAGCTCCCATGTCTGATGCCCAGCCTCTGTTGGCTCTACCCCGTCAACACCCATGTCTCATTGCTCGCATCGAAGCGCATCTCTTGTCACTTGTGCCCTTTGGTTACCCTCATTGTCATCTCTCTCATTCTCTCCATTTCTTGATATTAAGCTTCTTGAGTCATCAAAAGCTTTATCAAACTCTGTCTCTACTCTCACGCAAGCAGTCTCAGTTTTCAGCTTAGCGACTTTTTCGCAAGTCTCTAAAAGATCGGCTAACTCCACATCTACTCTCACACAAGCAACTTCAGTCTCCAACTTAGCAGCTTTCTCGCGAGTTTTCAAAAGCTCGGTCTAACTCTGCCTCAAAAGTTTGGCCTAACTTTGCTTCTGCTCTCACGTAAACAGTCTCAGTCTATATCTTAGAGACTCTCTCGTGAGTCGCCAAAAGTTCAGCCTAACTTTGCCTCTACTCTCACACAAATGACCTTAGTCTCCAACTTAGCGGCTCTCACACGAGTCGCCAAAAGCTCGGTCTAACTCTGCCTCTACTCTCAAGCAAGCAGTCTCAATCTCCAGCTCAAAGTCCCTCTCAGTCAAAAACTCGGCCTCAAGAGTGTAGCTCTCTTGTGATCCACTCATAACTCCTCCTTTACAACGTCGATGTGTCTACCTCTCCCCTCATCAAAGTTCTACTGCTAAAAGGGCTCAGCTTCTAAAAGGACAAAGGCTCTGACTCACCAGTCATGAGAATGGTACCTCAATCTATTAGAAGACGTCTATAAATTGTAAGCCCTATCTACACAAGGTGGACATCACTCACATCTGAGCACTCTACACTACTTGAGCAATAAAACACACTGGCCACCGTAGCCCTTTAGAGTGAAGTAGGTCATCCTGACTGAACCATTTAATTTGTGTTTGCTTGTTAATTACTGCATTTGAGTCTAGTTCTTAATTGTTGCATTCAATGCTTGTGTTATTATAGAGCATAAAACTAATGGTGGCCACTTATTTAATGGCCGAAAATCAATACTAAGTTGCTAATATCAAAATGTTATTAGAGATCATAAAAGTAATGGTGAAAACTTACTCATTTAATAGTCTTAGCTTTTCGGGTATTATATCATATATTATAAAAGACATTGTAGGTACTTAGACAATATTCATTTGGAGGGAAACAATGGAAACAAAGCTTACAACATGTTTTGGGCGTGTGAATCACACTCTTCATTAATTTGGATGGTAAAAGTAACAATTTAACTTTGGTACATAATCATAAGGGTGTAATATACATAATTTTAAACATTAAATAGATAAGGTATTTTTAGGCGAAACCACAAGGGATAGAAAACAATTAACACAAAACAAAATTGTACATGTCACATAACACTAACGAAATCCAAATTTATTTATGTTTTTGTATTTTTCCTTTTTGCAATATCCTTCTTATGGATTCTCTTTGATTAATACACATAATTTTCCAATAGATTTTAGATGAGTGAGAATAGCAAATCTCAAAATTATTATATTAATGATATAAGTAGTTCTAAGTTTAGTCCTCTTTTTGTTGGATTCACTCTAAACCACAGAAGTCCAAACATTGAGCTGTTGCAATGGATGGGACTTAGGGGAGAGAGAAATAAAACAACTGCCTCGGAATGTCCTTTTCATCAAGTTGTAATAAAAAGTTTTTTTTTATCAGAAATTGTAATAAAATGTAAGAAGAATGGTTTTTTTAAAAAAAATGAAAGGATCATTTTCATTGATCAAATATTGCTAATCTGAATTTTGATCCTCTTCAATATTATATTTTTTCATTTTTTTGTCCATGGTAGATTATCATCTCATATATTATTTGGCACTCCGATATATATAATAAATCTCATCCGAATTCATTGTGGCGGGCTTTTCATATTTTATATCTTAAAAGATTTTAATTTTTATTTTGGATTCTCAAATATTAAAATTTTTATATTGTAATCTCAACATATTAAAAGTGTTACAATGTGATCATTTTGAACTTCCATTATTTTTTTGTCAACAATCACTCATTGAAATTGAGAAAAACTAAAAAAAAAATCATATTACAATATTTTTAATACATTAAAAATATAATATTAAGAGACTTAAAATATATACAATATTTTAATCCTTAAAGATATAAAATAAAATCTTAAAATCCTTGAAAGTATAAAGTGTAATTCGGCCCATTGCAGCCGCTAAACTTATTAAAAGTTGAATAAAAGTGTACCGTGCTATCGTAGAAGATGTACTTTGAATTGCTTTGACGGTGACCACATGGAAGCACCACCTAAGAACACCAATCCAACTTTAAGAGACTAAATTATGCTGTTGACTTTAATTAACACTATACATTTTCATCTTTCTTTTTATTGAATTATTAATGACAAAATCGAAGACCCAAAATAATTAAATGATGATACTTAGCGTTGTGAATAACATATCTTAAAATTATTCAATAATTCAATGTATAAAGTATTATTTTATAGTTAAATATATACCACATGTAGAAAATCCCAAAATATTCTCCTAGTTTGAACACAATATTAGATTAATGCTTTTACCCTTGCATTAAGTATTAGATCAAGTCAATTATTTTACGTGAAGTGTAAAAATCAAGATAGTTCTATCTATTCATGTCCCTAATAAAATATTTGATAATTCTAAGGATAATTCATGTAGTAACAGAGAGGAATTATAAATTCAAATGTCTTGAATTTGAATGTTAGCAATCTCTTGAGGTCAAATCATGAGATATTTTCAGTGTGAATAACCTAATTTTGACTGAATCAAAGAGTGGATTAGTCGAATTGCACAAAAGTTGATCAAACACTTCCGACTGTTGAACTAAAAAAAATTGGTGCTTATAAGATATAGGTGACAGTATTATATGGCGTTTATATCTAATAAAAAATTATTATAACAAATACACATTAATTTATTCAAAAAAATTCTAAACAATGTTAAGAGTATTAAAAATTAATTAGAAATATATATTATTTTATGAGTGATGTATTATGCACTACAAGACAATATGAGCATCGAATTTCTCCTCCATATTCCCGGAATGATTGACCTAAAAAAATGTATGAAATGCCAATATTACCTTTCAAACTATGAATGTAGTTTACCTTCCGAAAAAAAAAACACTTCAAACTATTATCTTTTGTGAAACAAGAGTTTTGTCCTTCAGGCTTTGTCCTTTGTGAATCGTGATAAAAAGAGAC
>CM042186.1:6061441-6080316 GCA_023539305.1 Ilex asprella | reverse complement strand
ATTTTGTCGCTTGTCCATAAAAATATTATTAGTGGAATAATTTTTTTTAAAAATTAATATTTTGGGAATTATTATTCATAATATATATATAAATGTAATTATTTTTTTATTTTGACACAAAACCATAAAAGCTAGAAAATCACTAAAAATAGATTTTTTTTAATTTTTTTAAGAACACTCCAAACAATTTTAGGAGATTTTTTTTTTAATTCGGATATTTTTACAAAATTTTTCAGTTTATAACTTTTCACCTTGGGTCCGTTTGGTTAGGAAGAAAAAATGAAGGAAAGTGAAAATGATAGAAAGTATAGTGAAAGAAAAGAAAATAATAAAAAATATATTTTTACACATGTATTTGGTTAGAATGAAAAATTTACCGGAAAATTTTAAAATGTTAGAAAGAAAGAAAAGTTATAAGAATTTTTTTTATAATTGTCTAAATTATTATTAATTATATTAAATCGGTCCAAAAGAAAAAAAATATGTAATTATAATTGAAATTTAATTTTTTTTTTAAAATGACTCGAAACTTAATTTTAAGACAATCACCAATAAAAAGGTTTTTGGGCCAAATTATATGATTAATCAAATTGATACTAAATTTTTTTAAAATTAATAACCAATAAAATATTTTAAGAAACATAAGGATAAAATAGAAAATTAATTATATACACAACTTTTTTGCATTTCCTTGTGAGTGTTACAAGAAAAAAAAGTTGGTTATTTGTGATAAAATTAAAGCATGAAGGAAAATTATTTTTTCATCATTTTCCTTTCATGCTAACCAAACACATAAAAATTTTAAAAAATTTCTCTTTCTTGTATTTTCTATAATTTTTTGACTAAACAAATGAACCCTTAAAAAAACTCCAAAGAGCTCATTATTGTCCTTATCGAAAGTGGTAATATAGTAATGCTATGAATGACTAAAGTAATGCTATTGTAATTTAAAAGCGGATTTTTATGATGTAGAAGAGATAGGATTTAATACTATTATTGTAATAGGAATTGTTGAACTTTTTTTATCAAAGTCTTATCATTTAACACATTATTATGTCAAAAAGACAAGACTAGGGCACCCCCAAAAAAAAAATAAAAAAAATTGGTCCCACCTTTATGAGATTTTTTTATTACTTTTTTGTGTCAAGTTGCAATTTTTATGGTTACTAGTGATTGATTCAAACATTTTTAAGATCAATAACAAGTTACAAAAATTATAAAATGACCCTCCAAACGAAGGTAAGAATTTTGGTACCAATTAAAGTCTAAACAATGACTTGGATCGGTCTTCGCATTTTAATTTGGGAACCCATCATAAGCCAGGTAGGTTTCAAGGTACATTTTCAATTATTTTCATGGATTATAGCCAACCATCACTGAGATTTTTTTGTTGGATGGATTCCCTGTGGCTAGACAAGTTGACCAGGAAGTTCCTTTACAAATCTGAAGATTTTGAATTTAAATTTATAATATATAGTAGGATAGACTTTAATAAGTTCATTCGATGGACTTAAATAGACTCATCCAGCGACCACCAACATCTCTCTAAAAATGATTCACATTGCATTGTTAAGAAAAAAAAGGTAAAATGATACTTTGTTCTAAAATTTTCACCAAGTAGTCACATTTTCGATGGCACTCTCAAATGGAATGCAAATTAAATGGAAAAAAAGTTTTATTTTGATCTAGTGAAAGTCTTACTTGAAACAATAGTCTGTTGGCAGGAGAATGTTAAAAGTTGTACAACTATTCATCAGACACTAGTTTTTTTGATCCACTTGTTTAGAGCTTTTTAATTAATAATGTATGATGTTAACTTGATCTTACCTTAATCATTCTATAAACATGATTATCATCAAGTGGACATCTTAATCTCATTCTATATGCTTGGTTCCAATCCTTTTCACTAAAACAAGAATTTTGGATTATCACCAAACTGTCATAAACTATTCTGTTTGGATTGAGTTATATGGTCCGGTATCAATTTCTTATTTTATCCTGACCTTGTTCTTTCTTTTCTTTTTTTAAACAAATCCCGACCCAGTTCACTAATGTCATTTTACATCTCACATTAAGTACTAATGAATAGCATCTAGTAGATAGCATTGTTTCTAGTATGTTCAGTCTAAACATATAATGACTTTATTATCCTTGCATACCCTAGATCCACACCCCCATACATGGGTAAATTTATCATTTGTATTTTAATACCATACATTACTACCAAATCCAAACATGAATTTGGTATTATGACTATAAACTTATACATTATTCCAACCTTGATCTAAGTTTGTTACACAAAAGATAGAATCAAATAATACTCTTATTAACACAATGTATGGATTGGATCGGAATCAATTGTACAATTTTGTCCTTTGTTTGTACCCGAATCAATTAGCCACAACAATAGACTCCAACTCAAGATCTCCATTTTGTTAGGTGGGTTTGTTGAGAATTTGTCTACCTTTAATTGGAGGTTGCTATCAAATGATTTCATCCAACAATTTTTAGGTATAAACATCTCAAAAACAAATGATTATACTTGTGGTCCCAAAGCACTTTGAAAATAATTGCTTTATAAAGATACAATATATGCTAATGAAAATTTCATAGTCGACCTCCTAAAATAAAGTGGAGTGGATTACAATCCTTCCTATTTTGCACTCCAATTTACATCAAGCAACACAATTAGCAACACTTAATTTTCTCCTTCTTTTTACTTTGAGAACAGGAATCATCTTGATTATGTATTTTTTGAGTTCATGACAAAACACGAATTTCAAATGCTCAAAATTATTATGAATTACGTGCATCGATTAAAGATAAATTTTATACGATCAGTGAGACTGAAGTTTAGAATTTGAGAATTTATAAATTCTTGCCCCTTCTTCGACCATAAACCGAATGGTGTGCGTTTTTTAAGTTTTATGTCCTTTTCCACGTCAACAAATTTGGTGATTGAGAGTAGATGTACTTTTTCTTTACCTTTTTCGGTGAAAGCAACATCAGTTTTCTTTCAGGCCCCACCTTTTCTACTTTTCATAATAATAAGGTAATCGCAAAACTAGGTGGGATTGTGGGAGCTATGAAGCCCTTCCTTCAACTACAGCGTAGGTTTTGAACCATAATAAAATATATATTAGTAGTAATTAATTTAGTGCATGAGAAAGTATAAAGTAAGTCTGCAAGAGAAAAAATGGATAATTCATTTTTACCTCCCTTTGGTTTTGGATAGAAACACCTTACCTTTTTATACACATTAACCCCTCGTAGTTATGTACCAAAAATAAAATTGACACCGTTAAGAGAATAATAAAATTACCATAATACCCATATTATATTCGTCTAATTTACTCTTGAAAATATTAGTCAACTAGATGACCAAAAAAGAAAAAATATTAGTCAAACAGTCGCAAATCTGAGAACACCCTTCTTCGCAGGGAGATTCCATTGATTCTTCTTGTTTCCCTTGTACGCGAGAGTGGATTAGTAGATCTTGGTGTCTACTTTGAAGAACTTGTTTGCTATTGGTTGCTCAAGCTTTGGTTAAGGTAAACAAAAGTTGTAGCTTACATATTGAGTGCCTTCGGATTATTTGCTTGTTCATTTATTTTTTTACAAATATGGGTTATGAAAAACTTGAATCGCAATATTTTTCTAGTGTATCACAAATCTTCATCATGGATCTGAGATATTGCACGTGTTAAAATACATGGGTATTGCATAAAATTAACCCTTTTTAAAATGTGCATTTTCAAATCAATGTTTGTCTTGTTTTGAGGCAAGAAATTTTTGATGTTTTGTAGTTACATGCGGGTCCTTGTGTTTTTTTAGTGGGTACATTGTTCTTATTTGTTTATTGTTCCCCAATTGCATGCTTTTTTTTTTATGAGTTGTTTATTATTGTTGAATTATTTATTCGGTTTATGGTTTGTTAATCATGCAGAATGGAAAATTGTTTTTTATTGAGTTAAATCATGGAGGATACTTTGAATGGCAATCAAGTGTTGTTTACAAGAATGGTAAAGTGAACACAGTATACGAGTGTGATCCAAATTAGATGTCATTGTTTGAATGAAGAGGAATGTATGAGGATTTGACTTCTAATAAACCTTATATTATAAACATATGGTACATACTTCCTGAGTTTAGCTTAGACAATGAGCTAATTGTTATTAATTCATACAATGAAGTCATGAATATACTTATGGCATATAGAGGATTTGATGTAATTGTTGTATATGTGGAGAAATAGCAAAAACCTAGTCATGTAATTTCTGCAAAGAGGGAAATGTCAAAAGGTTATGTAGAATCAAATAATGCCCAACAAACTACAACAAAAACAACTGACAATGGGGATCCCAGTTAGATTAATGAAGGATTAGAGAGGCTTGGAGAGGATGAAATTTTCAATGATACTGGTACTTTAGGGATTGGTCCTACTAAATATGCTTGAAACTACAACTGGAAGACAAAATTCTAGAAATGAGGTCTCAAAGTCTGAAAATACTAAAAATGCAAAAGTTGAATTTGTAAAGCATGAAAGTGTAGAAGTTGTATACGCTCATAATGAAATTGTTGATGCTGGAAATGCAGAAATTGAAAATTATGAAAATGCTAATGTTCAAACTGACCAATGGTATTCTGTTGTTGAGGATGAATAGGACAAATTGAGTATAGACAACAAATAAGATGAAGAAACTAATCCTTATGTTGAATTTAATGAAGAAAAGAACATGGACAATCCAGATTTAAAGGTTGGAATGAGATTTGTCTCCCCTCAAATCTTTAGCGAGGCTTTAAAGGAGTGGGTGATACAACAAGGTTATGACCTAAAGTGGATAAAAATTGAAAGCAATAGAATCACAACAGTTTGTTGGTGGGGTTGTACTTGGATAATTCATGCTTCTTCAATTGGTAGAACATCAACATTTCAGATAAAGACTATATCTGGAAAACACAATTGTGGAAGAAGTTATGAGAATTACTTGGTAGATTTTAGTATTTGTCAAGGAAGTTCATCAACAAGTTAAGAGATGAGTCAGGGTTGGAACCAAGAAACTTCATGAGAGGTGTTCATAGAGAAATATGGTTAATGTTCGCACACATCAATGTTATAAGGCTAAAAGAAAGACATTGGATGTTGTGAAAGGGGATGTTATGGAACAATATGCCAAGTTGTGGGATTACTGTGAAACGGTTAGGAAATATAACCCTGACAATGTACTAAAAAAGTTCTTAGAAAGGCCTACTCTAGATGTTTCACCTACATTCAAGAGGTTATATGTGAGGCTTGATGCACAAAAGAAAAGATTTTTGAATGGTTGCAAACCAGTTATAGCTTTGGATAGTTGTTTCCTAAAAAATGTATATGGTGGTCAACAATTAAGTGTTGTTGGCAGAGATGAAAATGATAAGATGTTCCCCATTGCCATGGCTATGGTAAAGTCAGAGTATGGTAATTCATGGAAGTGGTTCTTGGAAGTAGGGGTGTTCACCCTACCCCACGGGTAGGAATTAGGGTATTTCATCACCCGATACTTTAAAGAAGAGATTTTTCTTGGCCTATCTACCCAATCAAAACTATTTGTACCCGAATTCCATTCAAAACAATCGGGTAGGAAGTTGGGTAGGAAATCAAGTGAACACAATATTTTTTTAGTTATTAATTTTTAGATTATTTTAGCAATTCAATTAAGTAACCTATACCAATTAACCAATACAATAATGTTAAAAACGTTAAAAATTTAACACATTAACAATGTTCTATATATATATATATATACTAAAAACGTTAAAAGTGTTAAAACGTTAAAAATTTAACACACCCCTATATATATAAGGTCGGATAGGAAGACGAAATTTTTATGGGTATTTTGCATTCCTTCTTGATTTTTGCGGAATACCAAAATTTCTTCCATTGGCCTACCCAATTTTTTGCGGTAGCTGATCAGTATGGTAGGATAGGGTCAAAATATTCGTGTAATATGAAATTTGAACACCCCTCTTGGAAGAGCTAATTGATAGGAAGGTGTGAGATATTTGGTTGGACATTTATATCTGATAAGCAAAAGGGATTAATAAATGTTTTTGAAGTGATTATGTCTGCAGTTGGACACAAGTATTGCTTAAGACATATATATAACAATTTCAAAATTATATTCAAAGGTAAAGAATTAAAGGATTTATTCTAAAAGGTTGCTTCAATTGGTAATGTGAGGGCATTTGAACACTATATGAAGCTGATTGAGAAAGTTGATCCAAAGATTGGGAACAAAATAAATGATGCTCAATGATTGGGAAGGATTAACCCATGTCACTGGGCAAGATCACATTTCTATACTAGGTCAAGATGTGATATATTGTTAACAACCTTTCAGAGTCATTCAATAGTGTTATTTTATAGGCAAGAGAAAAATCAGTTTTTGGGTTTAGTTGAATGGGTTAGCAGATGGTTAATGAACAAATTGCAAATTAAGAGGATTGGAATGGAAATGTATAAAGGACATATTTGTCCAAACATACAGGATAAACTGGAAAAAAATAAAGTTGAGTCCAGAAACTATTTTGTAAGTTGGGTTGGTGAGAAGAATTTTGAGGTTGATTGGTATGATAGAGTTAATGTTGTTGATGTTGGGTCTAGAACTTGTGGTTGTAGGATGTGGGACCTCATAGGTATACATTGTAAGCATGCAATTAGTGTAATTTATAAACTTTTTCATATTCCAAAAGATTATATGCATGTGTATTACAGGAAGGTAAACTTGTATCTCACCCAAAATCAAAGAGGTTTAAGGTAAACCTACATTTTTATAACATTTTCCTTGTCTATCTAAATAATATGCAATGTCCCATTAACATTTTTGGTGACCATCTTATAGTCAACATAAGCAAGTTCATCAAATGCACATGCTACAAATGTTGGAGGTCCATCTGTAACTACTATGGCAAGAGCTAGGAGAGATGGAACTCAAAAAGAAAGATGAATAGATGCAATTGCTGGGGCTGGAGCTGGAAGAGGAACAACCGTTAGGAAAGGAGTAGGAGCTAGAAAAGGTGCAACTGTTGGGGTTGGAGCTAGAAAATCAACAACTATTGGCAATGAAACTGAAGTTGGAAGAGGTGCAACTGTTTGGAATGGAGTTGGAAGAGCAAAAACTATTGGGAATAGAGTTGGAAGAGGTGTAACACCAACTATTTCAAATCTATTGGAGAAAATAAGACAAAGAAAAAAAGGCAGCACACAATGACTATAAATGTGGTTTTGTTCTTTTTTGTTTATGTTGATCATGACAAACTTATAACTATTCTGGATACCTTACTAGATTTTGGTGGTTAATTATTATTGTTATATGGTTGCAAATTAACAATGTTTTTTTTATTGTGAATCAAATTTGTTTTTGACATTAATGGACTTGGAATATTGTCAACGGATTTTTTATTGTTGAATCAAATCTCTTTTCTTATTGTTAGTTGAGTACTGTCAATGGATATCAAAATTAATGGGTCCGGCCCAGACCAGGTCCAATTTAGAAATGCAGATCAGGCCCAACTCAAATATATAGGCCAAACCCACCACAAGATCAAGGAAGCTCAGTTGGGTCAACCTCGCCATCATGAGAGACTCAGACCACAACTAACACACGAGGAGATGTGTGGGACGCAATCATCGGGTGCACGTCACCACATTCACCAAACTGTCTCATCTGTTACAGAAATGGCATCACAATCTGTGAGGAGACGTCTATAAATTGAAAACCCTACCCACACAAGGGAGGACATCACTCACATCTGAGCACTTTATACTTCTTGTGCAATAAAATCCTCAAGCCCCCGTAGCCCTTAATAGTGGAGTAGGTCACTCTGATCAAACTACTTAATTTTTGTTTTCTTGTGTTGAGTCTCTTTCTTATTTAATACATTAAATACTTGACAGGTGGTGCGCAAATACATTTTTTATATCATCAGTTTGGTATTGTTTATGGGAATGACTTAGTTTTCACTCAATTTTTTTCTTGTGTGTATGGCTAGTACAACTAGATCCATGAATCAACAACAATGGATGATCAACAACACCAGGAGGAGGTCCTGCCCCTGCTAGCAAATCCTGTCCCTGAACCATAACAAAAATTGTTGGAAACTATGTAGTTGTTAGTGAATCAAAACTAGCAAATAGTCTAGTTGATGCTTGCCGGGCACCTTCAAGGAGTCGTTCCCTAACTCCTAGGAGGGGAAGCACTCTAGGCACGTCGCCCAAGGTGTCAAGGTGCCTCTCCTTAGTGTCAGGGCACACTGGATCCCCTTCATCGCATACTGGTTCCGTCCTCCCACACTGGTTACCCTCCTTTCTAAGAAGACAAGGGGAAAAACTAGTATGTGGACCACTCGAGCCACTACAACGACCATTCGGAAGGCGTCCCCAACCACTGGGATGAAAAAATCAAAGAAGTGAAAAACCAACTTGGTGATGTCTTCAATGCCATGAAGGCGCAAGGGCTGAAATGGTTGAGTACCTTGTGTGGTGTACTAACACACCTCTGGTAGCTGTTGTGACAAACTACCCCCTCCTCCCAAAGTTCAAGATCCGCTGGACCACCTTGACACCTACAAATTCCTGATGCAGCTGCACAACATACCAAACGAGATTATATGTAGGGTTTTCCCTACCAATCTCAAGGGATCTACTTGCTAGTGGTTTACCAAGCTTACCCTAGCTTCCATTGATTCTTTTGTTGAACTAAGCAAGTCTTTCGTATCCCACTTCATAGGGGGAGGCCAATATCAGAAGTCTGTGACCCACTTGCTCAGCATCAAGTATAATCAAGACGAAAGTCTAAAGAGTTACCTCACTCTTTTTAATGAGGAAGTCCTCCAGATTAAAGAACGAGATGAAAATGTCGCCATAGGCGCTTATTCAGTCTTATGCTTTTAGTTTTGAAGCGTCCTCCAAAGAACATACTAGAATTACTATTAAAAGAAAGAAATACATAGCTAGGTGAGCTGAGTCCGCACATGCAGCAGAATACAAAAAGTTGACACAATCCTATCAATTTTAGCCTTAGTATTGAAGGTCAATGGCTACTGCTTGTGTCGTTGTGGACGCTAAGTAACATGGTTTCTTCCATCGTCCACCACGTCCTCAGTGCTGGCGCCTTGGCTATCAAGCTTCTCACTTACTTGAATTTTTAACAAAATCCTCCACATTATTCAACAAAACCTTTTAAGTGACTGCCCATTGTTCCCCACATTTTTCTCCACTTTGTTAAAAAAATATTCCAATAAGATGATTACATTTTATTGCCACAAAGACTTGAAATTGATGCGCCCTCCATTATTTCAAATTCTCTTCTCAAACCAAAACCACTTTTGCACTCCCTCGCAGCTTTGCCCGCGCGCCTCTATGCTCTCTCCTCTTGGTGCACATGTGCCTCTACATGCACCCTTTGTCCTAACAACACCTGCACGCAGCGCCTGTCTCCGCGTTGGCACCTTCACTAGGTGCCCACCTTACCTCAGGCGTCCTTACCTATGACGCCCTCATCTGGATACGTCAATCGCGCCCCTAGTACCCGATGCCACCCCTTCTAGGGCCCGTTTCATCGTATTTGGCACCCTTTCCTTAGGCTCCCTCACTCGATGCCCAAGCACCGATTGCTTTGTTCCGCTAGCACCCGTGCCTCACTACACGCATTGGTGCGCGTCTCTTGTCGCTTGTTACCTCTGGCTACCCTCACTGCCATTTCCCTTCTCCTCTCCATTTCTTGGGATTGAGTCTCTCGAGTCGTCAAAAGCTCGGTTAAACTCTGTCTCTATTCTCACACAATCACCCTCAATTTTTAGCTTAGTGACTCTTTCGCGAGTTGTCAAAAGCTCGTCCTAACTCTACCTCTCCTCTCACGCAAGCAACTTCAATCTCCAACTTAGCGGCTCTCTTGCGAGTTTTTAAAAGCTCGGCCTAACTCTGTCTCAAAAGCAATATTGATGCAACTCGACAGAAGAAATCTATCGTTGTTTGTGGGCTATTGGTGGCATCATTGTCCGTGGGTTGTAGGTGGCGCTGGCGTGGACTGTCGGTGGGCACCAAATCTAAGACAAAGTCTTCTTCCTCCAGGCAGCTCGTGAAGTTTCTGGTGAAGTGAAAAGGAAGAAGAAATAACTTCTTCAAATATGATTTTTGGCCTTAAGTCATTGCCTTGAAAGTTTCACTTATTTACAGTAATGCCATCAAGACTTTGCCTTTAAATAGGCAGTGCGTTCTTTGGTTTCAAGCATCCAAAAATCACTCAAATTTTGAGTGTATTTGTGTAGCGAGAGTCCAATTAACTCTCTGTCTTTCTTTTTTCCATATTGAGTGGTGAGATTTGAGTATGGGGTACAAGGATATAAACAATAGCTCGGGTTTGAGATAGTAAATTTGAGCATTGAGGCTTGTACCGTGTACTTAATTTTTTTCTCAATAGTGAAGAAGGTGACTAGATCGCGTCTCGTGGTCATAGGCAGGAATTTTGCCGAATCACGTAAAATATCGGTGTTCTTTCTTTGTGTTTTGGTTTTATTATGCTATTTATTTATTTTATCGTCATCGTACTGACCAATTTGATGCGAGCATTTTCCCAACAAGTGGTATCATAGCTTCCAGGTTCGACACATGAAAGTTGAAAATTAAGAACAAGACGCGCTATTCTTAATTACCTGTACTTAAGTACGATGGCAGGAAAATGAATCTCGATGGGTAAATTTGAGGTGGATCCCCTTGACTGAAAAATTAACTTTAGTTTGTGGCAAAGTATGATGAAAGATATTTTGGTGCAACAAGGGCTATTCAAAGCAATCGATGGTATCGAGAAGAAACCAGCAACCAAGACAATGGAGGATGGGATGAACTTGAGATGAAGACCGTGAACGCCATTCGCTTATGTCTTGCACTGGAGGTAAAATATAGTTTTCTAACTAAATTTTTGCTTCTAAATTGTGGAAAAAGTTAGAATATATATATATGTATGTATGTCAAAATTGCTCACAAATAAATTACTTCTCAAAAAGCAATTATATCAATTGCAGATGAAAGAAGGAACAAATTTATTTGGTAATCTCAATGTTTTCAATAAAATTATTAGTTAGCTAATTAATGTTGAGGTGACAGTTGGATAAGAGGATAAGGCTATTGTTCTCTTAGCTTCTCTTCCATAATCTTATGATGCACTTGTGACTACACTTTTGATTGAAAAAAAATACTCTCAATGTTCATGAAGTGACAAATGTTCTTTTGGAAACTGAGGCATTCAAGACGCCTTGAAATAGTTCTCAAGCAAAAGGACTGGTGCCCAAAAGTGAATTGAGTCAACAACGTGGAAGGAGCAACCAAAAGGACCCTGGAAATAGAGGGAGGTCTCATTTCAAATCAAGAGGGAGAAGTAGCAAAAAATACAAGTGCTACAACTGCCACAAGGAGGGGCACTTGAAAAGGGATTGCAATCAACGAAAGCAAGATCCGGAGGGAAAAGGAAAATCTCCTAATTCAGATTAAGCGGGCATTAAAATGGTGATTTATTATCAGTCACCACATGTACGAATTATCTTTCTAACAAATAGATTTTAGATTCAGGATGTTCTTATCACATGTGTCCTTATAGTGAATGGTTTGTTACTTATAAACGTTATAATGGAGGAACAGTTCAAATGGGGAATTATTCAGTTTCTAAGACCATTGGAATTGGGACCATCAAAATTAAAATATTTGATGGTATGGTAAGAACACTAGGTGATGTGCGACATGTCCCTAATCTTAAAAAGAATTTAATTTTCTTGGGTACACTTGATTCTAATGGTTCACCTTCACGACAACGGATGGAGTCCTAAAAGAGCTATAAGGGGTCATGGTTGTCATGAAGGAGAAACGACAAGGAAATTTGTATATACTGGTAAGGAGTACTGTTACAGGTGGACCAGTTGTGACCATTCTTTTGGATCTGGATACTGATGACACTACTCTATGACATTTATACCTTGGTCATATGAGTGAGAAAGGTCTGCAAGAACTTTATAAACGCAGTTTGCTTGATGGGGTAAAAACTTGTAAACTTAATTTTTGCAAGTATTGCTTATATGAAAAACAGTGCAGGGTTTGCTTCAAAGCAGGACAACATACAAGCAAGGATGTGTTGGAGTAAATACACTTTGACGTATGGGGACCCGCACCAATTCCATCAAAAGGTGGAGCGGTGTACTTTGTGACATTTATTGATGACTTTTCCAGGAAAGTATGAGTCTACTTCATGAAGCACAAAAATAAAGTGTTCGAAATATTCAAGCAGTGGAAAGCGGAGGTTAAAAAACAGACAGGGAAACAAGTCAAGTACATACGGACGGACAACGGAACAGAGTATACACTCCGGGAATTCATAAGGTATTGTAAGACGGAAGAGATCTCTAGACATTATACTACACCAGATGGACCCCAACAAAATGGTGTAGCAGAAAGAATTAATAGGACCCTCTTAGAGAGAGCAAGATGTATGAGAATTCATGCAGACTTGCCAAAGTCATTTTGGGCTGAGGCTGTTAACATTGCATGCTATATTGTTAAAAGGTCACCTTCGCCGGTTATTAATGCACAAGTCCATGAAGAGGTTTGGAGAGGTAAATCATTTAATTATTCTAATTTGAGAATCTTTGTTTATCCAGCCTATGTTCACGTGTAGTAGCAGTAGTGATCTAAGTTGGACCCAAAGTCAAAGTAGTGCACCTTTTTCGGTTATGAAAAAGGTGTGAAACGATATAAACTTTGGGATCCATTTGCATGAAAGGTTATTGTCAGCAGAGATGTTATTTTTAATGAAGGATATATGCTAAATTTAAAAGGGGAGGAAGTCAACAAAGAGGTGGAGGCTCACTTAGATTAATATTCCGTCCAGGTGGAGCCAAATGTGGCATAGGGGCCTAGTGGAGAAGGTGAAACACCAACATCTTCTCAAGAAGTTACATCTAATAGTGATGACAGGCAGTAAGAACCCATTACTCTTGCTGCTGGAAGGGAGAAAATGACTCAAAAGGCACCAGTCAAGTATGGTTTTGAAGACGTGGTTCCTATTGCATTAACTGTTGGTAGTGGAGATCTGTCTTATTTTCAAGGGGCAGTCAAAAGCAAGGAAAGTGAAAAATGGATGCTAGCAATGGACGAAATGGAATCTCTACACAAGAACAACACTTGGGAGCTAGTTGAAAAACTCAAGTGGCGAAACGTGATTGACTACAAATGGGTATATCGGAAAAAGGAACCTACAACGAAAAATGAAGGAGTAAAGTTTAAGGCACAACTTGTCGCCAAGGGTTATAGACAAGTGGATATAACAAAATTTTTTCTCTTGTTGTTAAGCATTCTCCTATTCGTGTTAAGTTAGTCATGGTATCTATGCTTGACCTTGAGTTGCAGCAGCTTAACGTCAACACACCATTCCTTTATGGGGAATTGGAGGAGGAAATATTTATAGAACAACCAGAAGGATTCAAGGAGTAAGGTAAAGAACATCTAGTATGCAATCTCAAAAGATCTCTTTACGAGTTGAAACAGTCTACGAGACAATAGTATAGGAGGTTCGATTCTTTTATGGTTAATATTGGCTACATGAGGAAAATTTATGATAGTTCTGTTTATTTTAAAATGCTTGGTGATTGTTCATTTGTAATTTTGATGCTTATGTTGATGATATGTTAATTGCTTTAAATAACATACATGAGCTAAATTCGTTGAAGTCCACATTATGGAAGGAATTTGATATGAAGGATCTAAGCACTGCTAAAAGTTCCTTAGAATGGAAATCCAAAGGGACAAGAAAAAAGGCAAACTATGGATATCACAAAAGAAGTATGTGAAAAAAATATGCTAGAGAGGTTTAGCATGGGTCACTCTAAACCTGTTAATACTCCTCTAGCTAACCACTATAAATTATCTGCAAGATCGTGTCCTTCTATGGATAATGAAATGGAAGAAATGTCTCGTGTTGGACGCCAGTGTTGTGGGAAGTCTAATGTATGCCATGGTTTGCAATAGGCCATACATCTCATAGACAGTCAATATTGTCAGTAAGTACATGAATAATCCAAGAAAGGAGCACCGAAATGCAGTTAAATGGATATTCAGGTACTTGAAAGGTACAATGGATTTCAGTATCTTGTATCAGAGACTCGATGATACAAGATAGGTGTGGGCTATGTTGATGCAGACTATGCAGGTGATCTGGACAAACGAAGATCCACTAAAGGTTATGTATTTACACTTCCAAGTGGACCTATCAGTTGGAAAGCTATGCTTTAATCAACTCCCGCTTTATCCACAACTGAAGCAGAATACATGGCAACGGTGGAAACTGCCAAAGAGGTTTCTGATCAAGGAACTAGGATTGAAGCAAGAAAGCTTGGAGCTATATGGTGATAGCCAAAGTGCAATTCATTTGTCTAGGTTTCAAGTTTATCATGCTAAGACAAAGCACATTGACATAAGGTATCACACTCTTTGAGAATGGGTAGAAGAAGGCAAGATGAATTTGATGAATGTTCATACAGAGAATAATGCAGTTGATATGATGACAAAGCCGATCACTTCATAAAAGTTTAAGCATTACTTGAACTTGATCAATCTCTCACAATATCCTAAGGCGTGGGGATGGGCATATGTATCAAGATGTGGACCTGATGTTTCAGGTGGAGATCATTGAATTCTCGCCAAGGTGGAGATTATTGACAATTGTTGGCTCGAAGTCAATATTAGCACAGCTCGATAGAAGAAATCTGGTGCAATTGTGGGCTGTTGGTGGCGCCGTTGTCGGTGGGCTGCAGGTGGCGCTGGTGTGGGCTATCAGTGGGCGCCAAATCTGAGACAAAGTCTTCTTCATACAAGCATCTCGTGAAGTTTCTGGTGAAGTGAAAAGGAACAAGGCAAAACTTCTTAAAATATGATTTTTGGCCTCAAGTCATTGTCTTGAAAGTTTCACTTATTTAGAGTTATGCCATCAAGACTTTACCTACAAATAGGTAGTGCATTCTTCAGCTTCAAGCATTCGAAAATCACTTGAATTTTGAGTGTATTTGTGTAACGAGAGTCCAATTAACTCTCTGTTTTTTTGTCATATTGAGTGGTGAGGTTTGAGTGGGGAGTACAAGGTTATAAAATAGCTTGGGTTTGGGATAGTAAATTCAAGTAGTGAGGCTTGTAATGTGTACTCAATTTTTTTTCTTAATAGTGAAGAAGGTCATTGGATCACGCCTCGTGGATGTAGGCAGGAATTTTGCCGAACCACGAAAAATATCTGTGTTTTTTCTTTGTGTTTTTGGTTTGATTATTTTATTTATTTATTTTCTTGTCATCATACTGACCAATATGCTGCACGTATTACCCGACACACCCTTCCTAGCGCCAACCTCCTCGTATCTAGCACTATCTCCTCAGGCTCCCGTGCCCGACACCCAGGCTCTGTCCTTCCGATACCCGTGCCTCATTGCCCTCATCGGCGCACACCTCCTGTCGCTTGTGCCCTCAGGTTACCCTTATTTCCATATCCCTACTCCTCTCCATTTCCTTAGATTGAGCCTCTCGAGTCCTCAAAAGCTCGGTCAAACTCTGTCTCTACTCTCATACAAGCAGACTTAGTTTTCAGCTTAGTGACTCTTTCGCGAGTCGTCAAAAGGTCGGCCTAACTCCGCATCTACACTCATGCAAGCAAACTCAATCTCCAACTTAGCAGCTCTCTCGCAAGTTTTCAAAAGCTCGACCTGACTCTGTCTCCAAAGCTTGACCTAACTTTGCTTTTGCTCTTATGTAAACAGTCTCAGTCTCTGGCTTAGCGACTATCTCGTGAGTCGCAAAAAATTCGGCCTAACTTTGCCTCTACTCTCACACAAAAAGCCTCAGTCTCTAGCTTAACGGCTCTTACGTGAGTCGCCAAAAACTCTGTCTAACTCTGTCTTTGCTCTCATAAAAGCATCCTCAATCTCCAGCTCATTGGCTCTCTAAGTCATAAACTTGGCCTCAAGAATGCCCCTCTCACGTGATCCACTCATAACTCCTCCTCCTTTATAGCGTCGATGTGCCTACCTCTCCCTCATCAAAGTTCTGCTAAAAGAGCCCAGTTGCTAAAAGAGGACAAGGGGGCTACCACACCAGCCATGAGAATGGTACCTCAATCTATTAGGAGACGCCTATAAATTGTAAGCATTATCTACACAAGGTGGGCAACACTCGCATCTGAGCACTCTACACTACTTGAGCAATAAAATACTCTGGCCACTGTAGCCCTTCAGAGTGGAGTAGGTCACCCTAACTCAACCATTTAATTTGTGTTTGATTGTTAATTGATGCATTTGATTCTACTTTTTAATTACTGTATTTGAGTCTACTTCTTAATTACTGCATTAAAGGATTGGGCTCTCTCAGTCAAAAACTCGACCTCAAGGGTGCAGATCTCTCGTGATCCACTCATAACTCCTCCTTTATAGCGTCGCTGTGCCTACCTCTCTCTCATCAAAGTTCTATTGCTAAAAGGGCTCAGCTGCTAAAAGAGGACAAGGGCTCCACCTCACCAGTCATGAGAATGGTACCTCAATCTATTATGAGACGCTTATAACTTGTAAGCCCCATCTACACAAGGTGGGTTGCACTCACATAGGAGCACTCTACACTACTTGAACAATAAAACACTCTGGCCACTGTAGACCTTCAGAGTGGAGTAGGTCACCCTGACTGAACCATTTAATTTGTGTTTGCTTGTTAATTATTGCATTTGAGTCTACTTCTTAATTACTGCATTAAATGCTTGTGTTATTACATAGCATAAAACTAATGGTTGCCACTTATTTAATTGCCGAAAATCAATACTAAGTTGCTGATATCAAAATGTTATTAGAGAACATAAAACTAATGGTGAAAGCTTACTCATTTAATTGTCTTAGCTATTTGGTTATTATATCATATATTATAAAAGACATTTTAGGTACTTAGATAATATTCTTTTGAAGGGAAACAATTGAAACAAAGTTTACATCATTTTTTGGGCGTGTGAAGCACACTCTCCGTTAATTTGGATGATAAAATTAACGGTTTCACTTTGGTACATAATCATAAGGGGTAATGTGTATAATTTTAAACGTTATATAGATAAGGTGTTTTTAGACGAAACCACATGAGATAAAAAACAATTTACCCAAAACAAATTTGTTCATGTCACATAACACTAACGAAATCCAAATTTATTTATATTTTTGTATTTTTCCTTTTTGAAATGTACTTATTATGGATTCTCTTTGATTTATACACATAATTTCCAAAGAGATTTTAGATGAGTGAGGATAGAAAATCTCAAAATTATTATATTAATGGTATGAGTAGTTCTAAGTTTAGTCTCTTTTTGTGGGATTCACTCTAAACTACAAAAGCCCAAACATTTAGTTGTTACAATGGATGGGACTTCAGGGGAGAGAGAAATAAAACAACTACCTCGGAATATTCTTTTCATCAAGTTATGATAAAAAGTTTTGTTTATCAGAAATTGTAATAAAAAGTTAGAAGAATGGTTTTAAAAAAAAAAGTGAAAGGATCATTTTCATTGATCAAATATTGCTAATCTGAACTTCGATCCTCTTCAATATTATATTTTTTTTCATTTTTTTTGTCCATGGTAGATTATCATCTTATGTACTATTAGGCACTCCAATATATATAATAAATCTCATGTAAATTCATTGTGGCGGGTTTTCCATTTTATATATCCAAAAAGATTTTAAAATTTTTATTTTACATCCTCAAATATTAAATTTTTTATATTGTACTCTCAATATATTAAAAGTGTTATAATGTGACCTTTTTGTGAGCTTCCGTTATTTTTTTGTCAGCAGTCACTCATTGAAATTGACAAGAAAACTAACAAAAAGATTATATTTTAATATTTTTAATACATTAAAAGCATAATTTGAATAATTTAATCGTTCTAGGTATAAAATAAAATCTTAAAATCCTTTTAAAGTATAAAGTGTAATTCTCCCCATTGCAGCCGATAAACTATTAAAAGATTGAATAAAAGTGTATGCCCTGCTCTCGTAGAAGATGTACTTTGAATGGTTTTGACTGTGCCCAGATGGAAGCACCACCAAAGAACACCAATCCAACTTTAAGGGACTAAATTATACTATATATATACACACACATTCATATATCATAAACATCGATTTAATTTAGTTTTTACATGGCTCTTTAAACTCAAACTCAATATTTAACTATTTACATCTCGTCTCTTATTCGAGTAAATATGATTCACTTCATGGAGGTAGTTATGTATTACATGATTTGGTGGTTATGAGTATTAGTAGGACTCACTTGTTGAATTGTTTACGTATTAGTAGACGATTGCACCACGTAACATTGCTGACTTGATGTAATAGTTACATCCTATAGTTTTCCCTCTTATTCGTGCATTAAAATAGTTCGTACAGGTCCACACAATCTTGAATTTCAATTTGATGACACTAATCCCATAATTGTTTTTTATCACAATCCCTAAAGAATAGTTTAAATTCATTATTGTTCATAAAATTATTATTGTACATATATGTGAACATACATTTTTATATTCTAATAAGAAAATACAAAGTACAATAACTGCATATATTTATACGGACAATTATAAACATTTATATATATATTCTTGGGAGAAATTGGAAGGGGCACACTAAATTAGACTTAATTATAAAAAAGTAATCATAAAAAAAATGTTGGGTAATTAAGTCCTTAATTTTGATCCTTACTTGTATTTAAGTACATTATTTGAATTTTACTGATTTTTTTGTGATATTTTTGTCCTCCATTGATCTATGTGTATTTTCTTTGG
>CM042186.1:6041221-6055853 GCA_023539305.1 Ilex asprella | reverse complement strand
GAATCGAGGCATATATTCTTGCTTGAATTCTTGTTCAACCAAAATCTTCTTAATCAATAGTAATGGATGAGATTGAAGTCACTATCCTTCCATCTATATAATTCAAGTTTCCACTTCACAAGTAAAGAAAAACTTGTTATTAGAAAAGACCCTTCTACAAAAAATGTGTAGGAACAAAATGATTGCAAATTAGTGAGCTTTTGGTACCCATTTTGGTACAGTATCTCCGTCAATCTAAATTTTAAGTTCAAATTGAATGATTTGATTGGAAAATGATAAAATAAGAAAAAAAATTATAAAATATAAAATTATATACATGGTGCATTTTTTATTGGTTGAAAAATTGAAATACGACATCAAAAAAATATTTTTTAGTATCATAATGAGATTCTAAAAGACTGCAGCAAAACTATTCACCCAGTCATTAGCCTAGACCAAATTATTAATGACATGCAAAGTACATTGAAAATCAAGGAAAACTTGTAATCCTTTTGGTATCATTCAGCTTGGCAACTCTAGGATATGTAAGTTGGTCGGGAGCTCACTCTACAAAAGTTCAAATATTTCCTTGGGAGAAACTCTCAAATATTTATCTCGTTAATTATCTGGTGGATTACATATAGGACGAAGAGTCTGCTTCTGTCCAGAAGAATATTAATCTGACGCTATAAGAGGACAGAATATATGTTGTATTGCAAAAAATATTAACTTTACCATTTAGGTTGGCTTTGCCTGGGGACTTCTACATTTCCAGCGTAAGCTAAAGGATACATTTTCTTCTGCTCCAATGAGGTTGCTACTTGACTGCTTGTCCTAGTATTTGTATATACCGCGAGAGACAAAGCTTTTGGCAAAGTCACCAAGGACCGAATTGTTAGGAACTTTTCGAAGGATTAAAATTTTATTATTTTTTCACCGGCTGTTTCTTTTTTCATAAATAAAATAAACTAAAACAAATTGACGGGCCTGGCCCAATGCCCAATTCGGATAGTGGTCCCTGTCCAGACGAATCCTAATGGATCTGGCCCAGAAGAGACTTAGATCAAGTCAAGCTCACCAAAGCCCCGACAATCACGCCATCCTAGAGTGAGGGAGTCAGCAATGTCATCCTAGGGTCTCATCCACGTCATTCTAGAGTGAGGAGGTCTGTCACGCCATCTTGAGACTTGGTCTTGAGGAGATCTCCACGCCCCCTTAACAACTGTCTCACTTGTTGCGAGGATGACGCCCACTCCACCAAATTAGACTTTCTGTTATTGATAAGACGCCTCAATCTGTTAGGAGGCGTCTACAAATTGTAAGTCACAACTACACATTGGGGACATCTCTAACATCTAGCATGTCGCCTATTACCCATACTTGAGCACCCAACACTCCTTAAAGTAGTAAAACACCCAAGCCGTCCTAATCCTTCACAGTGGAGTAGGTCATTTTGACCGAACAACTTAAATTGTGTTTTGCTTGTGTTGACTCTCTCCTTATTTATTTACTGCATTAATTACTTGATTGGTGGTGCATAAAATTAATTTGTGCATCATCAGTTCATGGTTACTACGACTAGGTTCATAAATCAACAAACGGAAGAGAATGATCCACCACGTCACGACGAGGTCCAGCTGCCACTAGTAAACCCCGTTTCGGTAGTAAATCCCATAGCCGGACAGCAACTAGTGATGACAATGCAGCTGTTGGTGAACCAAAACTAACAAATCTTCTAGTTGATGCTCGCCGGACACCCTCAAGGAATTGTGCCCCAACCCCCAAGATGAGAAGCACCCCAAGCAATCCGCCTAGGACGTCAAGTTGCCTCAGTCATTTTTGCGAGGAAGTCCTCCAGATTGAAGAACCAGATAACAAAGTCGTCATGACAGTCTTCACTAAAGGGTTGCGCTCATCTAGTCTTATGTTTTCAGTTTTGAAGTTCCTACCAAAGAACATGCTAGAATTACTATCAAAAGCCCAAAAAAAACATGAACGCTGAGGATGTCATCAAAGTCAAACAAGCTGAGTCCTTAGGTAGAGGGAATTGTGACAAATATAAACCACCAACCACCTGCTAGACGCACAGTGTCAATGCCCTGCCAGGTGACAATAACTAGCGCCCAACACCCTCATCTACGGTGCCCAACGCCACAGCCCACGTGCCCCATGCCTTCACTTGTGTGCCTGTGCCCAGCAGTTCCCCTGGCACCTACCTCCCCTCATTTGTAGCCATCTCCTCAAGCGCCCTCGCATCTCGCACCCGATGCCCATGCTCTGCTGGCTGCGCCTCACTACCCACACTAGTGTGCGTCTCCTGCCATTGGCGCCCTCTAGCTGCCCTCACTGCCATCTCTCGCCTTTTCTCCACCTGTTGAGAGATAGGCTCCTGAGTCGCTAGAAGCTCGACCGAACTCTGTCTATGCTCTCTTACAATCAACTTGAATCTCCAATTTAGTGGCTCTCTCACCGGTCGTTAGAAGCTTGGCCTCACTTTACCTCTGCTCTAACGCAAGTAGCGGCTCTATCGCGAGTCGTTAAAAGCTTGGTCAAACTCTGTCTTTGCTCTCGTGCGGGCAGCCTCATAGTCAGCCTACCTCCAACTTAGTAGCTCTCTCATGGGTCACAAAAAACTCAGTCTCAAGAGGTGTATCTCTCTCACGTGCAACCCTCAAACTCTACCTCTGCTCTCACATGAGTAGCCTTACAGTCAGCTTACCTCCAACTTAGCGGCTCTATCGCGGGTCACCAAAAGCTCAACATTAAGAGTTGTAGCTCTCTCACAGGCATCCCTCAAACTCTATCTTTACTTTTGTTCGAGCAACCTTACAGTCGGCTTACCTCTAGCTTAGCGGTTCTATTGAGGGTTGCAAAAAAGCTCGGTCTTAAGAGATGCAACTCTTTCACGGACAACCCTGAAACTCTATCTCTATTCTCGTGCGAGCAGCGCCACAGTCAACCTACCTCTAGCTTTGCGACTCTCTCGTAGGTCGCCAAAAGCCCTATCTCAAGAAGTGCAGCTCTCTCACAGGCAACCCTCAAACTCTACATCTGCTCTCGTGCGACCAGCCTCATAGTCAGCCTACCTCCAGCTTAGTGGGTCTCTAAAAGCTCGGTCTCTAGAGGTGTAGTTCTCTCATGGGCAACCCTCACACTCTGCCTCTATTCTCGTGCTAGCAGCTTCACAGTCAGACTACCTCCAGTTTTGCAACTCTCTCGTGGGTTACCAAAAGTTCGGTCTCAAGTGGTGCAACTTTCTCACGAGCAAACCTCGAACTCTACCTCTACTCTCTTGCGGGCAGCCTCACAATCAGCCTACCTCCAGCTTAGCGACTCTCTCGTGGTTCGCAAAAAAGCTCGGTCTCAAGAGGTGCAACTCTTTCACGGGCAACCCTTAAACCCTGTCTCTACTCTCGTGTGAGCAGTGTCATGGTCAGCGTACCTCTAGCTTATCAACTCTCTTGTAGGTCGTCAAAAGCTTTATCCCAATAGGTGCAGCTATCTCACAGGCAATCCTCAAACTATGCATCTGCTCTCATGCGAGCAGCCTCACAATCAACCTATCTCCAACTTACCCGGTCTTTAAAAGCTCGATCTCAGGAGGTGCAGTTCTCTCATGGGCAACCCTCAAACTCTGCCTCTGCTCTCGTGCTAGCAGCTTCACAATCAGCCTACCTCCAGCTTTGCGACTCTCTTGTGGGTCACCAAAAGTTTGGTCTCAAGAGGTGCAACTTTCTTACGAGCAAACCTCAAACTTTGCCTCTACTCTCATGTGGACAACCTCACAGTTAGCCTACCTCTAGCTTAGTGGCTCTCTCTTGGGTTGCCAAAAGTTTTGTCTTAAGAGGTGCAGCTCTTCCAAGACCAACTCTCAAACTCTACCTCTACTCTCACGCAAGCAACCTTCCTCTAACTTAGCTGTTATTTCTCTATAACCCAATATATCTGCCTCTCTCACTAGATAATCATGTTAGATATTTTGATGCGGAAGTAACATTGTTTTTGTAATCTCTAGGCACGTCCTTGGAACTCAAGTCGTTTGCAACCAGGTGCCCCTGCTTTTTTGGGACCCCGCTTGGCACCTAGCACTAGGCACCCAACTTCTAGCACCCTCTCCTATGCTCGATCTTGTACCTGCACTTGACAATGTGCCCACGTCGGGTGCGCACTAAATGCCCACGCCTACGCTCCTACCAGTGCCCCTGTCTACACCTGTTGCTATTGCCTGGGTGCTCGCCGCTTAACTCCCACACCAACCCTGGCACCCATGCTCTAGGCACCCTTGCCCCTGCTGCCTAGACCAGGGCCTATTTTTGCCTCGCCCATGGCGCCTGCGCAAGCAACGTCTGGGCCAGGCTCGCCCGTGGTCACCCCGACTCCCACAGCCTCGGTGCCCACTGCGGATGCGCATGCTGCCTACCTCCTTGCCTTCAGCCTAATGCACCACCCATCAACTGTCTCCCACCACCCTATTCAAGGATAGCACCACTGGCCTCTGTCTACTTATCACCACTCCTTGACAGCTCTCAAAAAATTTCTCCGTCTAGTGATAGATTGGAATAGAGGTTTCCTAATCAAAGGGGGATGATTTTTGGTACCACCTCCAAATTTTACCATTTTTATGGGTTTTCATATATGTTTTGTGCTTTTTAAAAAAGTACAACTTTTGGTGCTCAAGTTATAACTTTTAAAGATTTTTTTATAATTTTTTTGGGTCAAGTTGTAACTGTTGTAGTAACTTGCGATCAATCCAAATATTTTTAAGATCAATCAAAACTAATAAAATTATAAAATGACTCCTCAAAATTATAAAAGGTAAGAATTTTTGTTACCAATTAAAGTCTAAACAATGATGGTCTTCGCATTTTAATTTGGGAACCATCATAAGTCAAGTAGGTTCCAAGGTACATCTTCTAGGATAACGTGAATTCATATCTCATTTAATATAGTTTCTCTCAATTTCTTTGATAATCGATGATTCATGTGTAATTCAAATAGACTTATCGAACGACCACCAATATCTCTCTAAAAATCATTCATATTGCATTGTTAACAAAAAAGAGGTAAAATGGTACTTTGTTCTAAAATTTTCACCAAGAAGTCACAGTTTTTATCTGACACTCTCAAAAGAAATACGAATTAAATGGAAAAAAAGTTTGATTATGAGCTATTGAAAGTCTTACTTGAATCAATAGTCTGTTGGCAGGAGATTATTAAAACTTGTAAAACTATTTATTAGGCACTAGTTTTTTTGATCCACTTGTTTAGAGCTCTCTAATTAATAATGTATGATGTTAACTTGATCCTACCTTAATCATTCTGTAAACATGATTATCATCAAGTAAACATCTTAATCTCATTCTATATGCTTGATTCCAATCCATTTCACTAAAACAAGAATTTTGGATCATCACCAACTGTCACAAACTACTTTGTTTGGATTGAGTTATATGGCCCGGTATTAATTTCTTATTTAATCATGACCTAGTTTACTAATGTCATTTAACATCTCATATTAAATACTAATGAATGGCATCTAGTAGATAGCATTGTTTCTAGTATGTTCAGTCTAAACATATAATGACTTTATTACCCTTGCATACCCTAGATCCACACCCCCATACTTGGGTAAATTTATCATTTGTATTTTAATATCATGCATTACTGCCTAATCCAAACATGAATTTGGTATTATGACTATAAACTTATACATTATCGCAACCTTGATCTAAGTTTGTTACACAAAAGATAAAATCAAAAAATAATCTTATTAACACTATGTATGGATTGGATCGGAATTGATTGTACAATTTTATCTTTTGTTTGTACCTGAATCTATTAGCCACAACAATAGACGCAAACTCAAAATCTCCATTTTGTAAGGTGGGTTTGTTGACAATTTGTCTACCTTTAATTGGAGGTTGCTATCAAATGATTTCATCCAACAATTTTTAGGTATAAACATCTCAAAAACAAAGGACTATACATGTGGTCCCAAAGCACTTTGAAAATAAATGATTTATAAAGATACAATATATGCTAACGAAAATTTCATAGTCGACCTCCTAAAATAAAGGGGATTATAATCCTTCCTATTTTGCACTCCAATTTACATCAAGCAACACAATTAGCAACACTTAATTTTCTCCTTTTTTCTTTGAGAATAAGAATCATCTTGATTATGTATTTTTTGAGTTCAAGACAGAACACAAATTTCAAATGCTCAAAATTATTATGAATTACGTTCATTGATTAAAGGTAAATTTTAGAATAAACAAATTTGGTCATTGGGAGTAGATGTACTTTTTTCAAAGAGAGGTATTCTTATGGCACTAAAATAGATGTTTAAAGGGAGACGTTATGGACTCTATGAAATGGTGGGTGGGTTTATCCTCAAGGTTTTTTTGACAAAAGCAAAAGAGTGAATGTGAAACAAATGTTACATTTGTCTATCATAGTTTTAAGGATATTAAAGTGGTTTAAAAGTTAGGTACGTTTATCTTATTTCTGATATTTAGGGATTGAATTCATTGTCTGACACACAAATAAAAATGTCGAGTTAAAAATCATGAGATTGATCTCGATTTTCGATATCATTTAGTTTAATAATTTTAATTAAACTATAAGTTGAGCTCATTGAATTACAATTTTTTATTATGCAATCCCAAAAAAGTTGCTAAATTTCGTCATTTCAGAGTAGTGTACTCAAATTTGGCATCTATATTCTTATATTCATACTGAGAAAACGAAAGTTCATTATCTTATTCTTGACACTAGACAATTATTCTATATATTTTCTTTGGATTTTTTTTGCACTTTACACCTTAAAAGATTTCAAAATTCTCACTTCGCATCCTCAAAGAATAATTTTCTCACATTACGCCCTTAATTTTTTATTTTTTCCGTCAAAAAACAACCCATTAACATTGATGAAACAACTAATGGAAATTAACAAAAGTGTTACGTTGCAATATTTCCAATACATTGAGGGTATAATGTGAAATTTTTAATATTTGAGGGTAAAAAGTGAGAATCTTAAAATCTTTTGAGGTATAAAGTGAAAATTTTCTATTTTATTTTATAAAATTTCTAAAAAAAAATTGCACAAATTCATTTGCATCCCAAAAACCACACATTTTTCCCCAAAGACATTGACAATATTTTATTTAACCGGATTAGATTTTATTCAAGTCATCCAATATAATTAAAACTCTAACTTGACCAGATTGCCTTTTCAATTTTACTTTATATAAAAATTTTCATAAATTATATTAGCATCCCATGATTTTCAATATATTTTGCAAAAAGTAAGGTAAAGGGAAAAGCAAAAAAAAAGTTAGACATTAAGTGATGATAAAATTAGAATATTTGATCTAATTGGGACTATATCTTAATTTCATGACATGGACATATATGATATTTGATAAAACTCGAACTCTTGACTTGTTATTCGATGATTATTATTTGATTATTATTCGATGATTTGTGAACCAAAATTGCAAGGTTCGAATTGTTGTCTTATTAATATTCATGTGTTTTTCTTAACCCTCAAAATTAACTTGCACGGTTTTTATACATGTTAACAAACATTTAATATTATTTTCTCACTTTTGTAATTTGAGGCAGAAAAGACCCCCACCATATCCAAACATGTCGTCAAGGATATTTTAATTATTATAACAATAGCCAATTCAAAATCTAATACACAAGTCCTTGTTGACGAAAAGATTTCTTCCAGGCCAGCCCACCTTTTCTATTTTTCATAATAATAAGGTAATCCCAAAATTAGGTGGGACCGTGGTAGCTATGAAGCCCTTCCTTCAACTAGGACATAGGTTTTGAACCATAATAAACTATATATTAGTAGTAATTTAGTGCATGAGAAAGTATAAAGTATGTCAACAAGAGAAAAAAAAAAGGATAATTCATTTTTACATCCCTATAGTTTTGAATAGACGCATCTTATCTACTTGAGATGAAACCCAAGTAACTACTAACATTATCACTGTTGTTATTGTGAGTGATAAAAATCATACAGAGCAATCTTCTAAGGCAATTCAGTCCCCTAACAAATTTTAAAGCTTAAATATGGAAGGAGGTGAAATTGTTTTTTTATTTATACGCAGTCCCTAGTACTAATAGTGATAATGCAGCTATTAATAAGAGACAAGTGATGGAGGTTGAATCCATTGGGCATAAACTAGAGTTTGAGAATATGCCAGAGGGGGAACATAAAAAGATGAAGGTAAAGAAGAAAGACAATAAATAGGAAAAATGAAATGTGTTGGAACATCTCAAAACCAAAAAATTTCTACCATTATGTTAAAAGTTTCTTGTTGAAATGTGACAGGAAAAAATAAATCCTGGAAGCAAGTAAAAGTTAGGAAATTGATCAGGGAGCAACACTTCTTATTAAGTCAAGTGGAGACCAAGATTAGAAGTATTAATAATGATGTGGCTATGAAAAATGTGTTTGGATAGTGGGAGCATGCGGACAATTACAATTGCCATAACAAAGGAAGGATTTGGGTTGGGTGGAACCCTCATACTTTGAAAGTGAAAAAAATCTCTGCAATTGAGCAAGTTATTCAGTGTTTTGTACATCAGTTGGAGACAAATGACTCCTTTTATGCCTCCTTTGTGAATGGATCTAATGAGGAACAAGATATAAGACAACTTTGAGGGAATCTGGTTTATCATGTTGGAATGTTTGTCTTTTTACCTTGGACAATTCTAGGAAACTTTAATGTCATTAGACAAACTCAAGAATCAATGGGTTGTTTTGGCAGATGGTGTCAATCCAATGAAGACTTTGATGATTGTCTACAACAAGCTGAATTAGTAGAACTTAAGTTCTCTGGTTGCCTTTTTACGTGGAATGATCGAAGAATCGAAGCATGGTGTATTGTCAGGAAATTGGATAGGGTACTAGTGAATGAGGAATAGAATATCATATTTCAACAATCAGAAGCTGTTTTTTTTGCCACCAGGAATGTCAGAACATAGTAATGATTTACTTAAGATTGGTCAAGAAAAAAGGAAAAGAAGGAGTCCTTTCAAGTTTTTTAACTTTATGGCTAAGATGCTAGACTTTCTACCTATGGTTGAACAGATTTGAAGGGAACCTATCCAGGGAACTCAACAATACCAGATGTGCTGCAAATTGAAGAAACTCAAGGAATTATTCAAGACAAAGAACAGAGAGCTTGGTGATATTACAGATAGAGCAAGGGAAGCAAAGAGGCCTTAGAAAACTGATTGATCCACTTAACAATAATCTGAGACTTGAGGAGAGACAACTTCATGCGACCTACTCAACAGCTTCTACAAATGAGGAATCTTTCCTTAAACAAAAATATAGGGTTTTGTGGTTAAAAGAAGGTGACAGAAACACATGTTACTTCTTCAAAACCATAACAAAGAGAATGAATAGAAATAAGATTTTATCCTTGCAAATAGAAAATGATGAGTTTATTGAGGGAGAAAGGGTAGTTAAGCAAGTGACAATTTCCTTTTACCAACAATTGTTGGGAACCAAGAGTTCGACATTAAACTCACAAGATAAGAGTAGACTACTTGAGAGTATTGTGCAATAGAAGTTATTAGAACAACAAGCTTTTGATATGGTAAGGGATGTTACTATGGAGGAGATAAAGGAAGTCTTCTTCTCTTTTAATGACCAAAAGGAGCATGGATCAGATCAATGCTTATTTCTACAAGAAAGCTTGGCCAGTTATTGGAGGGGACATCACAACTACCATAAAAGAATTTTTTTTTCTAATGAGATTATGTTGAAGGAGTTCAATGCTACCATCATCACATTGGTTCCTAAAACTCCTAATGCATATATATGGGGGAGTTTAGGTCTATTTCATGCTGCAATGTGTTCTACATAGGTATTTCAAAACTTATTGCCAATAGAATCAAAGGTGCACTTAAGGATATTATTAGCCTCTACCAATCATCATTAATCATTAGAAGAAGAATCAGTCATAACATTCTTTTGTCCCAAGATATTATGAGGGATTACCATAAGGATGGAGGTCACCCAGATGTACTATCAAGGTAGACCTTATGAAGGCCTATGATACATTAGATTGAGACTTTATGATGGACACCTTAGGTGCCTTTAATTTTCCAGTAATGATGAGGAAGTGGATATGGGCTTGCCTTACTTCTCATAAGTTTTCTGTTAACATTAATGGAGAACAAAAAGTTTTGTTTTTTCCAAATGTGAGAGGATTGAGGCAGGGGGTCTATTTCCCCTTACCTTTTTGTTATGGCCATGGAAGTGCTCACACTGATTGTTCAACATAATATCAGGGTCTAATAACTAGTTTATATACCACTAGAAGTGCAAGAAGGTGAAACTAAGTCAGTTAACTTTTGTAGATGATTTGTTGATGTTTTGTCATGGAGATGTTAGCTCTGTCTCTACATTGAAGATGGTTATTGATCACCTTCAGTGGGTGTCTAGACTACAAGCCAATCCTACCAAACATAATTTGTTTATGGCGACAATCCAACCACCAGATATGGAACAGGTCAAGTTGATTTTTGGTTTCCCTATGAGCTGCCTTCATATCAAATACCTGGGAGTGCCTCTCATCTCTACTAGATTGAAAGCCACACACTGCACAACCCTCATTGAGAAAATTGAAAGTAGAGTGAAGAGGTGGACTAATAGATTCTTGTCTTATGTAGATTGGTTGCAACTCATCACCTCTGTCCTTTCTAGCATGCATATTTATTGGGCAACTCACCTCATCTTACCACAATAAGTTTTAGATAGAGTTGAACAAATCATATGAGCTTTTTATGTAAAGGGGTTGAACTTAAAACTACTGGGGCCAAAATTGCTTGGAAGGATGAGTGTAGGCCAAAGAAAGAAGGAGGTCTAGGTATTAAATGCTTGAAAGTTTGGAATGCATCTATCATGTTGAGGCATTTATGGATTCTTTTTTATGACAAAGAGAACCTATGTGCCAAATGGATTCACTTTTACCATTTTAAGGGGAAGAGCCTTTGGGAGGTAAGTCCATCAAGCGTCAGTTCATGGAATTGGATGAATATGTTAAAGTTGAGAGACCAGATTAGACCTATAGGGAATGGAGAGACGACAAGTCTATGGAAAGACAACTGGCATCCAAGAGAGCCTCTTATTTTAAATTGGAACCATAGAATTATTGTTGATTCTGGATTACCAAAGGAAGTAAAGTGAGCAGAATTATATGTAACAACCAGTGGCAGTGACTGTAAACTCCAATAGTTGATTTATGTGATATATCAAGCATTATTCCTTCCTATGCCCCAAACCAGGCCAAAGTGAATGGTGTCATGTGGTCTCTTTCTGTCAATGGCAAGTTTTATGTTGCATCTCCATGGGAAGTCATTAGGAACCCAAACCTAAAAGTGATGTTAATGAGAGAATCAGTACTAAGGATAGGACTTTAATCCTAGTGTGGGTGCAAATTGCATTATATGCAGAGGGGCAATTGAAATACATGCCCACCTTTTTTTTGAGTACACCTATTCTCAAAGTGATTGACTTCATCTATAGAACATCCTCACTCAAACCTGGCAACCCAAGACATGGTTGTTGTTTATTACTTGGGCTACTAAACATTGAAAAGGCAAATCTGTATTGACAGTGTTGCAAAAATTAAGCCTCGAAGCCGTAGTGTACTGCCTCTTGAGAGAAAGAAACAACATGCTATTTAGGAATGAATTTAAAAGTCTTCAATCAACTCTGCACAACATTTTACAAATCATTAGGGATAGGATGATGTCCTTGAAGTTTAGGAACTTCAATCAGATTCAACAAGTGGGTCAACAGTGGCAATTACCAACCCATTGTCTTAACCCATGAAATTTTTATGAATGTGCAGACCACTATCCATGGAGGACTTTTGTCTTCTTTGTTCCCATTGAGTCAGGATTCTACTGAAAGTACCAGCATTCTCTTTAGAATTTCAGACTATTAGTAAAGTTGTCTCTTTTTTGGGTAACTTTTTTTTTCTAATGGGTGGGTGTATACTGCCATGTAAGCATCACCCATTGTCTTGACTTGTTAAATTTTTTTAATGAATATAGTTTAACTTCAGAAAAAAGAAAGTGAAACAATTGAAATGCTACATTTGTCCTTTATAGTTTTAAGGATATTAAAGTGACATAAAAGTTAGGTACGTCTCTCCTATTTCTGATAATTAGGGATTGAATCCTTTGTTTGACACACTGATAAAAATGTCGAGTTAAAAATCATGAGATTGATCCTGATTTTCAATATCATTTAGTTTAATAATTTTAATTAAACTATAAGTAGAGCTCATTGAATTACATATGTTTATTGTTCAGTCCCAAAAAATTAGCTAAATTTGGTCAATTAAGAGTAGCGTATCTAAATTTGGCATCTATATTCTTGTATTCCAACTGAGAAAACAAAAGTTCATTACCTTATCCTTGACACTAGACAATTGTTTTATATATTTTATTTGAATTTTTCGCATTTTACACTTTGAAAGATTTCAAGATTCTCACTTTGCATCCTCAAAGATTAACTGTCTGACATTGCACCCTTAATTTGTTTTTTTTCGCGTCAAAAAATAACTCATTAATATTGACTAAACAACTAACAGAAAGTTAACATAAGTGTTACATTGCAATATTGTTGATACATTGAGGGTATAATATGAAAATTTTAATATTTGAGGGTGCAAATTGAGAATCTTAAAATCTTTTGAGGTGTACACAAATTCATTTGCATCCCGACATCCACGCATTTTTTCCCAAAGACATTGACAATATTCTATTTAACCGGATTAGATTTGATCAAGTCATCCAAATTATTAAAACTTGCTAACTTGACCAGATTGCCTTTTCAACGTTACTTTATATAAAAATTTTCATAAATTATATTAACATCCCATGATTTTCTATATATTTTGCAAAAGTATGGCAAAGGGAAAAGTGAACAAAAGTTAGACATTAAGTGACGATTAAATTAGAATATTTGATCTAATTGGGACTATATCTTAATTTCATGAGGTGGATATATATGATATTTGATAAAACTTGAACTCTTGACTTCTTATTATTATTCAAAGATTTGAGAACCAAAATTGCAAGGTTCGAATTGTTGTCTTATTAATATTCAAGAGTCTTTCTTAACCATCAAAATTAACTTGCATGATTTTTATATATTTTAACAAAACATTTAATATCATTTTCTCACTTATATAATTTGAGGCAAAAAAGACCCCCAACGTATCCAAACATGTCGTCACAATATTTTAAATATTATAACTAATAACCAATTCATAATCTAATACACAAGTCCTCGTTGATGAAAAGTTTCCTTTTAGGCCCTCCCTTTTGTACTTTTCATAATAATAAGGTAATCCCAAAACTAGGAGGGACCACGGGAGGTGTGGAGCCCTTCCTTTAACTACAACATAGGTTTTGAACCATAATAAACTTTATATTAGTAGTAATTTAGTGCATGAGAAAGTATAAAGTATGTTTGCAAGAGAAAAAAGAAAGGGGTAATTCATTTTTACCTCATTGCGATTTTGGATAAAAACACCTTACCTACAAAAAGTTTAAAATTATGCACATTATCCTCTTGTAGTTATGTACCAAAATAAAATAATTGACACCGTTAAGAGAATAATAAAATTATCATAATACCCATATTATATTTGTCTGATTTACTCTTGTTTACTCTTGACAATATTAGTAAAATAGATGACCAAAAAGTAAAAAAATATTAGTCAAACTAACTGAGAGAGATCAAGAATGAGAGAGAAACTAAGATAAAAAGGGAAAATAGAGGAATGAAGATCGCAAATCTGAGACCACTGTTCTTCGTAGGGCGATGCCATTGATTCTTCTTGTTTTCCCTGTAATCGGGAGTGAATTAGTAGATCTTGGTGTCTACTTTGAAGAACTTGTTTGTTATTTGTTGCTCAAGCATTGGTTAAGATAAACAAAAGTTCTAGCTTACATATTGAGTGTCTTCGGATTATTTGCTTGTTCATTTATTTTTTTACAAATATGGGTTATGAAAAACATGAATCGGAATATTTTTGTAGAGTATCACAAATCTTCATCACAGATTTGAGATATGGCATCTGTTAAAATACATGGTATTATTAACCCTTTTTAAAATGCCCATTTTCAAATCAATGTTTGTCTTGTCTTGTTCTGAGGCAAGACTTTTTTTATGTTTGTAGTTACATGTGGATCCTTGTGTTTTTTTAGTGGATACATTGTTCTTATTTTTTTATTGTTCACGAGTTGCATGCTTTTTTTTTTTTTTTTTGAGTTGTTTATTAGTGTTGAATAATTTATTCAGTTTATGGTTTGTTAATAATGTAGAATGGACAATTGTTTTTTTTATTGAGTTAAATCATGGTGGATACTTTGAATTGCAACCAAGTGTTGTTTACAAGAACACAATATACGAGTGTGATCCAAATAAGATGTCATTGTTTGGATTAAGAGGAATGTATGAGGATTTGACTTCTGATAAACCTTATATTATAAACATGTGGTACATTGTAACACCCCAAAATACACCCTGGGCGGCATTACATTCAATAACCATTCATACCATGAGAGCACTAAGATAAATCATCAATAAATGAGACTTCAA
>CM042186.1:6026169-6040821 GCA_023539305.1 Ilex asprella | reverse complement strand
GGTACCGGTACCCAGTACCGGTACTAATCAGCAGATAGACTCTTCCTCCGTCTACCAAGTTCCCCATGCACTTCCTATTACCTTTCCCAAGGTTTTTCGACCTTCCGGAGTCAATGGAAACCTTATCTTGACCTAAAAGTATTTAAAAATTCATCTAATCCCCATTTTCACGTTTTAACGTCTCTAAAGCTCAAACTTTCCAATCTATGTGCGTCTCTAGTATTTATCCTAGTATTAAAAGTCTATATGGTTTATCCTTCCCTTATTACACATATCCACACATTCACCACAATATTTTTTTATTATGGATATATCTATACCAATATATAAAAAGAAAATACGGGGTGTTACATACATACTTCCTGGGTTTAGCTTTGACAATGAGCTAATTGTTATTAATTCAGACAATGAAGTCATGGATATGCTTATGGCATACAGAGGATTTTATGTAATTGTTGTATATGTGGAGAGATAGCAAGAACCTATTCAAGTAATTTTTTCAGAGGGGTGAAATGTCAAAAGGTTATGCAAAATCAAATAATGCCCAACAAAATATAACAAAAGCAAGTGACAATGGGGGACCCCAGTTGGATAAATGAAGGATTAGAGAGGCTTGGAGAGGATGACATTTTCAATGATACGGGTACTTCAGGGATTCGTCCTACCAAGGAAATACAACAGAGAATATGCTTGAAACTGCCACTGGAAGAGAAAATTCTAGAAAAATGTCTAAGAATTTGAAAATGCTAAAAATGTAAAAGCTATATTTGTAGAGCATGAAAGTGTAGAAGGTGTATACGCTCATAATGAAATTGTTGATGCTAGAAATGCAGAAATTGGAAATGATGAAAATGCTAATGTTCAAACTGACCAATGGTATTTTGAGGTTAAGGATGACTAGGACAAATTGAGTAAACATTGCAAATAAGATGAAGAAACTAATCCTTATGTTGACTTTAATGAAGAAAAGGACATGACAATCCAGATTTAAAGGTTGGAATGAGATTTGCCTCCTCTCGAATCTTTAACGAGGCTTTAAAGGAGTGGGTGATACAAAAAAGTTATGACCTAAAGTGGATAAAAATTTGAAAACAATAGAATCACAACAGCTTGTAGGTGGGGTTGTACTTGGAGAATTCATGCTTCTTCAATTGCTAGGACATCAACATTTCAAATAAAGACTATATCTGGAAAACACAATTGTTGGAGAAGTTATGAGAATTACTTGGTAGATTCTAGATATTTGTCAAGGAAGTTCATCAACAAGTTAAGAGATGAGTCAGGGTTGGAACCAAAAAACTTCATGAGAGGTGTTCATAGAGAAATCATGGTCAATGTTAGCACACATCAATGTTATATGGCTAAAATAAAGGCATTGGATGTTATGCAAGGGGATGTTATGGAACAATATGCCAAGTTGTGGGATTACTGTGAAACTATTAAGAAATATAACCCTGAAAGTGTACTGAAAATGTTCTTAGAAAGGCCTACTCTAGATGTTTCACCTACATTTAAGAGGTTATATGAGAGGCTTGATTCACAGAATAAAAGATTTTTGAATGGTTGCAAACCAATTATAGGTTTGGATAGTTGTTTCCTAAAAAAGTGTATATAAGGGTCAACTGTGAAGTGTTGTTGGCAGAGATGAGAATGATAAGATGTTCCCCATTGCCATGGCTATGGTAAATTCAGAGTGTGGTAATTCATGGAAGTGGTTCTTGGAAGTAAGGGTGTTCACCCTACCCTATGGGTAAGAATTAGGGTATTTCATCACCCGATACTTTGCAGAAGAGATTGTTCTTAGCCTATCTACCCAATCAAGTGTACTATTCTTACCCGAATTTTATCCAAAACAATGGGTAGGAAGACGGGTGAACATAATGTTTTTTTAGTTATTAATTTTTAGATTATTTTCACAATTCAATTAAGTAGCATGTATCAATTAACCAACACAGTAATGTTAAAGTGTTAAAAATTTAGCACATTAACGTTGTTCTATATATATACTAAAAATGTTAATAGTGTTAAAACGTTAAAAATTTAACACACACATACACACATTTATATATAAGGTTGGGTAGGAAGACAAAATTTTTATGGGTATTCCGCATTACTTCTCGATTTTTGAGGAATACCAAAATTTCTTCCATTGGCCTACTCGATTTTTTGCCGTAGCTGATCAGTAAGGTAAGATACAGTCAGGTAGGGTCAAAATATTTGGGTAATTTGAAATTTGAACACCCCTACTTGGAAGAGCTAATGGATAGAAAGATGTGAGATATTTGGTTGGACATTTATATTTGATAGGCAAAAGGGATTAATAGAAGTTTTTGAAGTGATTATGCCGACAATTGGACACAAGTATTGCTTAAGATATATATATAACAATTTCAAAATTAGATTCAAATGTAAAGCATTAAAGGATTTATTTTGAAAGGTTGTTTCAACTGGTAATGTGAGGGAATTTGAACACTTTATGAAGTTGATCGAGAAAGTTGATCCAAAGATTGGGAACAAAATAAATGATGCTCAATGATTGGGAAGGATTAACCGATGTCACTGGGCAAGATCACATTTCCTTACCAGGTCAAGATATGATATATTGTTAACATCCTTTCAGAGTCATTCAATAGTGTTATTTTAGAGGCAAGAGAAAAATCAATTTTTTGGGTTTAGTTGAATGGGTTAGAAGATGATTAATGAACAAAATGTAAATTAAGAGGATTGGAATGGAAATGTATGAAGGACGTATTTGTCCAAACATAAAGGTAAACTAGAAAAAAATAAAGTTTAGTTTATAAACTATTTTGCAAGTTTAGTTGGTGAGAAGAATTTCGAAGTTGATTGTTGTGATAGAGTCAATGTTGTTGATGTTGGGTCTAGAACTTGTGGTTGCAGGATGTGGAACCTCACCAGTATACATTGTAAGCATGCAATCAATGTAATTTATAAACTTACGCATTTTCCAAAAGATTATATGCATGTGCATTACAAGAAGGAAAATCTGCATCTCGCCAAAAATCAAAGAGGTTTAAGTTAAACCTACATTTTTATAACATTTTCCTTTTCTATTTAAATAATATGCAATGTCCCATTAACATTTCTGGTGACCATTTTATAGTCAACACAAGCAAGTTCATCTAATGCACATGCTACTAATGTTGGAAGTCCATCTGTACCTACTATGACAAGAGTTGGGAGAGATGTAACTCAAAAAGGAAGATGAAGAGATGCAATTGCTAGAGTTGGAGATGGAAGAGGAACAACTATTGGGAATGGAGCAGAAGCTAGAAAAGGTGCAACTGTTGGGGTTGGAGCTGGAATATCAGCAACTACTAGGAATGGAACTAGAGTTGGAAGAGGAGCAACTGTTGGGAACAGAGTTGGAAGAGCAACAACTACTGGGAATAGGGTTGGAAGAGGTGCAACACCAACTATTTCAAATCTATTGGAGAAAATAAGACAAAGGAAAAAAGAAAGCAGAACACAATGACTATAAATGTGGTTTTGTTCTTTTTTGTTTGTGTTGATCATGGCAAACGTATAACTATTATGGATGCCCTACTAGATTTGGGTGGTTAATTACTATTGCTATGTGGTTGTGAATCAACAATATTTTTTTGATTGTGAATCAATTTTGCTTTTGACATTAATGGATTTGGAATATTTTCCATGGATTTTTTATTGTTGAATCAAATCTGATTTCTTATTGTTAGTTGAGTACTATTCAAGGATATCAAAATTAATGGCTCCAGCCCAACTTAGAGGTCCAATTAAGAAATGCAGACCAGACCTTGCTCTAATATACAAGTCAAGCCCACCACAAGATCATGGAAGCTCAGTTGGGTCAGCCTCGCTATCGTAAAAGACTCAGTCCACAACTGACACACGAGGAGATGTGTGGGACACAATCATCAGGTGCACGTAGCCACCTACACGAAACTGTTTGGCTTGTTACAAGCATGACCCATCTCCATCGAACTGTCTCATCTGTTATGAGAATGGAGTCTCAATATGTTAGGAAACGTCTATAAATTGTAAACCTTACCTACTCAAGGGGGGATATGACTCACATTTGAGGACTTTACACTCCGAGAGCAATAAAGCACTCATGCCACCGTAGCCTTATAGTGGAGTAGGTCACCCTGATTAGGAGTGGCAATTTTTGACACGACACGATAACTCGATACGAACACGACCCAAATAAATGGGTTTGAATTGACTATTTTTTTATACGAACTCGTGTATGACACGACCCGTCAACACGAAGTATTAATGGGTCGTGTTCGGGTTCAACTCGCTTAACCCTAATTGACCCGTCAACATGAAGTTTTTAACTCGAAGGAGATTAACCTGACGTTTTCATTGTATGCATGAGTTTTCATGTTCTGATGACTTTTTTTTTCAATTACTTCTGATATCTAATTTGATTGCGCAATGTACGATTAATATATTTAATTAGTATTATAGAAATAAAATATTAGTTATTTGTAACTTTTTACCAAGCACTGACATAATTATTCTACAAAAAAGATATTATTACTCATTATTATTATAATTAAGTTAATTTTTAGTTTGTAGAAAAAAGTATGAGGAGAGATTTAATTAAGTGAAAATAAAATCTTAAAGAATTAAATTTTTTATTCAAAGTTTATGTAGGTCAGCACGAACACGACACGAAAATAAACAGGCTAACTCGACACGACATGATTAGTTAAATGGGTTGGGTTAGGGCTGACAAATGTTCGACACAACTAATGTTCAACACAACACAAACCCGACACAACACAACTTGATTGCCACCCCTATTGAACCACTTAATTTGTGTTTACTTGTGTATAATCTCATTTTTATTTACTGCATTAAATACTTGACATGTGATGCATAAATACATTTTATGTATCATCCGTTTGGCGCCGTCTATAGGAGCGACTTAGTTTTCCCTCAATTGTTTTCATGTGTGTTATGGCTATTACAACTAGATCCATGAATCAAGTCCTGGTGCTGCCATCAAATCCCATCCCTGAACCAGAACAAAAATTGTTGGAGACCATAGAGTTATTGGGGTGAATCAAAACTAGCAGATACTCCAATTGATACTTGTCGAGCACCTTTAAGGAGTCGTGCCCCATCACCTACGAGGGGAAGCACTCTAGGCATGTCGCCCTGGGTGCCAAGGTGCCCCTCCTCAGTGCCAGGCACACCGGCTCCCCCTCCTCACATGCTGGTTCCGTCTTCCCACGCTAGTGACCCTCCTTTCCATGAAGACAAGTGGAAAAACTAGTATATGGACCACGAGAGCCACTACAACGACATTTCGAAAGGCGTCCCCAACCACTGAGATGAAAATTAAAAGAAGTGCAGAACCAACTTTGCAATGTCATCAACGCCATGAAGGCGCAAGGGTTGAAATGGTCAAGTACCTTGTGTGGTGTACAACACACCTTTGGTAGCTGATATGACCAGCTACCCTCTCCCCTCAAAGTTCAAGATGCCAACCATGGAAGTTTTTTATGGCTCCAAAGATCCACTAGACCATCTCGACACCTAAAAAATCCTGGTGTAGCTGCACAACATTCCAAACGAGATTATGTGTAGGGTTTTCCTTACCACTCTCAAGAGATCTGCTCACAAGTGGTTCGCCAAGCTTACCCTAGCTTCCATTGATTCTTTTGCTGAACTAAGCAAGTCTTTCGTATCTCACTTCATAGGGGGAGTCTAATATCAGAAGTCTGTGGCCCACTTGCTCAGCATCAAGTAATATAAAGACGAAAGTCTAAAGAGTTACCTCACTTTTTTTAATGAAGAAATTCTCCAGATTGAAGAACCAGATGAAAAAGTCGCCATGGCGGCCTTCATAGAATACTTGCACCCATTCGGTCTTATGCTTTCAGTTTTGAAGCGTCTATCAAACAACATGCTAGAATTACTATAAAAACCATAGAAATATATAGCTAGGTGAGTTGAGTCCTCACATCCAGGGGAATACGAAAAGTTGAGACAATCCTAGCAATTTTAGCATTAGTATTGATAGTCAATGACTGCTGCTTGTGTCGCTGTGCATACTAAGTAATATGGTTTCTTCCATTGTCCACCACGTCCTCTCTGTTGGCGCCTTGGCTATCATGTTTCTCACTTACTTGACTTTTTAATATAATCTTCCAAAATCCTCCACATTATTCAACAAAATCTTTTAAGTGGTCGCCCATTGTTTCCCACATTTTTCTCCACTTTGTCAAAAAATATTACAATAAGATGATTGCATTTTATTGCCACAAAATCTTGAAAATGATGCGTCCTCCATTATTTTCCAATTCTCCTCTCAAACCAAGACCACAACTGCACGCCCTAGTAACTGTGCCCGCGGGCCTCTATGCCCTCTGCTCTAGGTGCCCATGCGTGTCAGCAGGAGCCCTTTGTCCTAACAACGATTGCACGCGGCGCTCGTCCCCACGCTAGCACATTCACTTGGTGCCTATCTAGCTTTTGGCACCTCACCTCTGACGCCTTCACCTAGGTGCGTCAATCGATGCCCAAGCTCCACTTGCTCTATCTCGTCGGCGTCTGTGCCTCACTGCCCGCATTGACACGTGTCTTTTGTTGATTGTGCCCTATGGCTATCTTCACTGCCATTTTCCTCATCCTCTCCATTTCTTGGGATTGAGCCTCTCGAGTAGTCAAAATCTCGGTCAAACTCTGTCTCTACTCTCATACAAGTAGCCTCAATTTTTAGCTTAGCGACTCTTTCTCAAGTTGTCAAAAGCTCAGTCTAACTCCACCTCTACTCTCACACAAGCAACTTCAGTCTCTAACTTAACGGCTCTCGTGAGTTTTCAAAAGATCGACCTAACTCTACCTCAAAAGTAATATCGGCGCAGCTTGACATAAGAAATCTAGCGTTGGTGTAGGCTATTTGTGGCGCCATTGTTGGTGGGTTGTAGGTGGCGTTGGTGTGGGCTGTCGGTGGGTGTCGAATCTGAGACAAAGTTTTCTTCCTCCTAGAAACTCGTGAAGTTTCTAGTGAAGTGAAAAGGAAGAAAACAAAACTTCTTCAAATTTGATTTTTGGCCTCAAGTCATTGCCTTGAAAGTTCCACTTATTTACAGTTATGCCTTCAAGACTTTGCCTATAAATAGGCAGTGCATTCTTCAGTTTCAAGCATCTGAAAATCACTGAAATTCTAAGTGTATTTGTGTTGCGAGAGTCCAATTAACTCTCTATCTTTTTTTTTTCCATATTGAGTGGTGAGATTTGAGTGGGGTGCACAAGGGTATAAAAAATAGCTCGGGTTTGGGATGGTGAATTCGAGCAATGAGGCTTATAATGTGTACTCAATTATTTTTTCTCAATAGTGAAAAAGGTGACTAGATCGCGGCTCGTGGACATAGACAGGAGTTTTGCCAAACCACGTAAAATATCGGCGTTCTTTCTTTGTGTTTTGGTTTGATTATGTTATTTATTTGTTTTCTCGTCATCGTACTGACCAATTTGCTGTGAGTATTTTTCAACAAGTGGTATCAGAGCTTCTAGGTTCGGCACAGGAAAGTTGGAAATTAAGAACAAGGCGCATTGTTCTTAATTACCTATACTCAAGTACGATGGTAGGAAAAGGAATTTTGATGGGTAAATTTGAGGTGGATCTCTTTGATGAAAAAAAAATAACTTTAGTTTGTGGCAAAGTACGATGAAAGATATTGTTGTGCAACATGGGATATTCAAAGTAATCGATGGTATTGAGAAGAAACCAGCAACCATGAAAAAGGAAGATTGGGATAAACTTGAGAAGAAGACTAAGAGCGCCATCCGCTAATGTCCTACACCGAAGGTAAATATAGTTTTCTAACTAAAAAAATTGCTTTTGAATTGTGGAAAAAGTTAGAAAATATATATGCCAAAATTGCTCACAAATAAATTATTTCTCTAAAAGCAATTATATCAATTGCAGATGAAAGAATGAACAAAATTATTTGATCATCTCAATGTTTTCGATAAAATTATTACTCAGATTATTAATGTTGAGGTGTCAGCTAGATAAGAGGATAAGGCTATTGTTCTCTTGGCTTCTCTTCCATATTATTATGATGCACTTGTGACTACACTTTTTATTGGAAAAAATACTCTCAATGTTGATGAAGTGACAAATGTTCTTTTGGATACTGAGGCATTCAAGATGCCTTGAAATAGTTCTCAAGCAAAAGGACTTGTGGCCAAAAGTGAATTGAGTCAACAACGTGGAAGGAGAAACCAAAAGGACCCCGAAAATAGAGCGAGGTCTCATTCCAAATCAAGAGGGAGGAGTAGTGAAAAATACAAGTGCTACAACTGCCACAATGAGGGGCACTTGAAAAGGGACTACAATCAACGAAAGCAAGATCTAGAGGGAAGAGAAAAATCTCCTAATTCAAATCAAGCAGGCATTGCACAAATAGCTCGAACAAAAATGGTGATTTATTATCACTCACCACAGGTACAAATTATCTTACAACCAAATAGATTTTTGGATTCAAGATGTTCTTATCACATGTGTCCTTATAGGGAATGGTTTGATACTTATTAACTTTATAATTGAGGAATAGTTCCAATTGGGGAATGATTCAGTTCTAAGATTATTGGAATTGGGACCATCAAAATTAAAATGATTGATGGTATGGTAAGAACACTAGGTTATGTGTGACATGTCTCTGATCTTAAAAAAAAAAATTAATTTCCTTGGGTACACTTGATTTTAATGGTTTCACCTTCATGGAAAATAGGTGGGGTCCTAAAAGAGCTAAAGGGGGTCATGGTTGTCATGAAGGAGAAAGAAGGAAATTTCTATACATTGGTAGGGAATACTGTTACAGGTGAAGGAACTGTGACCACTCTTTTGGATTCGAATACTGATAACACTACTCTATGGCATTTATGTCATAGTCATATGATTGAGAATGGTCTGCAACAACTTCATAGACGCAGTTTGCTTGATGGGGTAAAAACTTGTAAACTTAATTTTTGCAAGTATTGCTTATATGGAAAACAGTGTAGGGTTAGCTTCGAAGAAGGACAACATACAAGCAAGGATGTGTTGGAATACATACACTCTAACGTATGGGGACCCGCACCAATTCTATTGAAAGGTGGAGCGGTGTACTTTGTGACATATATTGATGACTTCTCTAGGAAAGTATGGGTCTACTTCATGAAGCACAAAAATGAAGTGTTCGATATATTCAAGCAGTGGAAAACGGAGGTTGAAAAGTAGACAGGGATACAAGTCAAGTACCTATGAACAGACAACGGAGCAGAGTATGCACTCTAGGAAAGGTATTGCGAGATGGAAGGAATCTCTAGACATTATACTACATTAGGTGGGCCAGAACAAAATGGTGTAGTGGAAAGAATGAATAGGATCCTCTTAGAGAGAGCAAGATGCATGAGAATCCATGCAGACTTGCCAAAGTCATTTTGGGTTAAGGTTGTTAACATGGCATGTTATATTGTTAACAGTAATGGACAAGTACATGAAGAGGCTGGACAACCAAAGAATTTCAAATTAGAATAATTAACTGGCTTACTTGTCCAAACCTCACATGAAGAGGTTTGGACAGGTAAGCCAATTAATTATTCTAATTTGAGAATCTTTGGTTGTCCAGCCTATGTTCACATGTAAGAGCAGCAGTGATCTAAGTTGGACCCAAAGTCAAAGCATTGCTCATTCGTCAGTTATGAAAAAGGCGTGAAAGAATAAAAACTTTGGGATCCAGTTGCATGAAAGGTTATTCTCAGCAGAGATAATATTTTCCATGAAGGATATATGCTAAATTTAAAAGGGGAGGAAGTCGATAAAGAGGTGGAGGCTCACTTTAGATGAATACTCAGTCCAGGTGGAGCCAAATGTGACACAAGGGCCTAGTGGAGAGGATGATGCACCAACATCTTCTCAAGAAGTTCCATCTTGTAGTGATGACAAGCAGCAAGAACCCACTACTCTTGCTGCTAGAAAGGAGAAAATGACTCAAAAGGAACCAATCAGGTATAATTTTGAAGGCATGGTTTCTTTCGCATTAACTGTTGGTAATGGAGATCTGTCTTATTTTCAGGAGGCAGTCAAAAGCAAGGAAAGTGAAAAATGGATGCTAGCAATGATGGAAAAAATGAAACCTATACCCAAGAACAGCATTTAGGAACTAATTACAAAACTCAAGGGACAAAAGGTGATTGGCTGCAATTGGGTATATCAAAAAAAGGAACCTACAACGGAAAATAAAGAAGTAAAGTTTAAGGCATGACTTGTCGCTAAGGGTTATAGACAAGTGGAAGGAATTGACTAGAACAAAAAAATTCTTCTATTGTTAAGACTTTTTTCATTCGAGTTATGTTAGTCATGGTAGCTATGCTTGACCTTGAGTTACAACAGCTTGATGTCAAGACAACATTCCTTCACGGGGAATTGGAGGAGGAAATATTTATGGAACAACCAGAAGGATTCAAGGAGCAAGGTAAATAGCATTTGGTATGCAAGCTCAATAGATCTTTTTACGGGTTGAAACAATCTTAGAAACAATGGTATAGGAGTTTCGATTCTTTTATGGTCGATATTGGCTACATGATGAACAACTATGATAGCTGTGTTTATTTTAAAATTCTTGGTGATGGTTCATTTGTAATTCAGATACTTATGTTGATGATATGTTAATTGCTTCAAATAACATGCATGAGCTAAATTCGTTGAAGTCCACATTATGGAAGAAATTTGATATGAAGGACCTAGGTGTTGCTAAAAATATCCTTGGAAAGGAAATCCAAAAAGAGACAATAAAAAAAAAAAAGCAAACAACGGATATCACAAAAGAAGTATGTGGAAAAGTTGCTAGAGAGGTTTAGCATGGGTATCTCTAAACCTGTTAATACTCCTCTAGCTAACCACTTTAAATTCTCTGCAAGATCGTTTCCTTCTACCGATAATGAAGTGGAAGCAATGTCCCATGTGCCGTACGCTAGTGATGTGGGAATTCTAATGTATGTCATAGTTTGCAATCCAAACATCTCATAGACAGTCAATATTGTCGATAAGTACCTGGATAATCCAAGCAAGGAGTACTAAAATGCAGTTAAATGGACATTTAGGTACTTGAGAGGTACGGTGGATTTTAGTATCTTGTATCAGAGACAAGATGAAATAGGACAGGTTGTGAGCTATGTAGATGCAAACTATGCAGGTGATTTGGACAAATCCTTTATAGGTTACATATTTACACTTTCAGGTGGACCTATCAGTTGGAAAACTATGCTTTAATTGACTCTCATTTTATCCACAACTGAAGCATAATACATGGCAATGGTGGAAGTTGCCAAGGAGGTTTTGTAGTTTACAGGTCTGATTAAGGAACTATGATTGAAGCAAGAAAGCTTGGAGCTATATTGTGATAGTCAAAGTGCAATTCATTTGTCTAGGAATCAAGTTTAACATGCCAAGACAAAGCACATTGACATAAGGTATCACACTCTCCGAGAATGGGTAGAAGAAGGCAAGGTAAATTTGATGAAAGTTCATACAGAGAACAATGCAGTTGATAAAATGAAAAAGCCGATTATTTTACAAAATTTTAAACATTGATTGAACTTGATCAATCTCTAGCACTGTTAGATTGATAGAACATCTCAAGGTGTGGGGATGGGCATCTGTATCAAGATATGAACCTAATGTTTTAGGTGGAGGTCATTGAATTATCGTCAAGGTGGAGATTATTGACAATTGGTGGCTCAAAGTCAATATCGGTGCAACTCGACAAAAGAAATCCAGCACTATTGTGGGTTGTTAGTGGCGTCATTGTCGATGGGTTGCAGATGGCGCTGGTGTGGGCTGTCAGTGGACACCGAATCTGAGATAAGGTCTTTTTCCTCTAAGCAGCTCGTGAAGTTTCTGATGAAGTGAAAAGGAAGAAGACAAAACTTCTTCAAATATGATTTCTAGCCTTACGTGATTGCCTTGAAAGTTCCCCTTATTTATAGTTATGCCATCAAGACTTTACCAATAAATAGGCATGCATTCTTCAACTTCAAGCATCCGAAAATCACTCGAATTTTGAGTGTATTTGTGTAGCGAGAGTCCAATTAACTCTCTGTTTTTTTTTTTCCATATCGAGTGATGAGATTTGAGTGGGGTGTACAAGGGTATAGAATAGCTTAGGTTTGGCATAGCAAATTCGAACAGTAAGGTTTGTACTATGTACTCAATTTTTTCCTCAATAGTGAAGAAGGTGATTGGATCACACCTTGTGAACGTAAGCAGGAGTATTGCCGAACCACAAAAAATATCCTTGTTTTTTCATTGTGTTTTTGGTTTGAATATTTTATTTATTTATTTTCTCATCATCGTACTCACCAATTTGTTGCACGTATTCCCAACACAGCCCTCCTAGCACCCATCTCCTCGTATCTAACACCTTCTTCTCAAGCTCTCGTGTCTGACGCCCAACCTCTACTGGCTCTGCCCTACCATCACCCGTGTCTCACTGTCTGCATCAGTGCGCATCTCCTTGTTGCTTGTGCCATTTGGTTACCCTCATTGTCATCTCCCTCCTTCTCTCCATTTCTTGATATTGAGCTTCTCGAGTCGTCAAAAGCTTGATTAAACTCTGTCTCTACTCTCACGCAAGCAGTCTCAGTTTTCAGCTTAGCGACTCTTACGCGAGTTACCAAAAGCTTGGCTAACTCCACATCTACTCTCACACAACCAACCTCAATCTCCAACTTACCAGCTCTCTCGCGAGTTTTCAAAAGCTTGGTCTGACTCTGCCTCAAAAGCTTGGCCTAACTTTGTTTTTGCTCTCACGTAAACAGTCTCATTCTGTATCTTAACGGCTCTCTCGTGAGTCGCTAAAAGCTCAGTCTAACTTTGCATCTACTCCCACACAAATGACTTTAGTCTCCAACTTAGCAGCTCTCACGTGAGTCGCCAGAATCTCGATCTAACTCTGTCTTTACTCCCAAGCAAGCAGTCTCAATCTCCAGCTCAGTGGCCTTCTCAGTCAAAAACTCAGCCTCTAGAGTGCAACTCTCTTGTGATCCACTTATAACTCCTCCTTTACAGTGTCGTTGTGTCTACCTCCCCCTCATCAAAGCTCTACTACTAAAAGGGCTTAGCTTCTAAAAAGACAAAGGCTCTGCCTCACCAGTCATAAGAATGGTACCTCAATCTATTAGAAGACGCCTATAAATCGTAAGCCATATTTACACAAGATGGGAAACACTCGTATCTGAGCACTCTACACTACTTGAGCAATAAAACACACTGGCCACCGTAGCCCTTCAGAGTGAAGTAGGTCACCCTAACTGAACCATTTAATTTGTGTTTGCTTGTTAATTACTGCATTTGAGTCTAGTTCTTAATTGCTGCCGTAAATGCTTGTGTTATTACAGAGCATAAAACTAATGGTGGCCACTTATTTAATGGCTGAAAATCAATACTAAGTTGCTAACACCAAAATGTTATTAGAGAACATAAAACTAATGGTGAAAACTTACTCATTTAATAGTCTTAGCTATTCGGGTATTATATCATATATTATAAAAGACATTTTAGGTACTTAGACTATATTCTTTTGGAGGGAAACAATGGAAACAAAGCTTACAACAAGTTTTGGGCGTGTGAAACACACTCTCCGTTAATTTGGATAATAAAAGTAATAGTTTCACTTTGGTGCATAATCATAACAGGGTAAAATACATAATTTTCAATATTAAATAGATAAGGTGTTTTTAAACAAAACCACAAGGGATAAAAAACAATTAACACAAAACAAAATTGTACATGTCACATAACACTAACGAAATCCAAATTTATTTATGTTTTTGTATTTTTCCTTTATGCAATATCCTTCTTATGGATTCTCTTTGATTAATACACATAATTTTCAAATAGATTTTAGATGAGTGAGAATAGCAAATCTCAAAATTATTTTATTAATGATATGAGTAGTTAGTCCTCTTTTTGTTGGATTCACTCTAAACTACAAAAGTCCAAACATTGAGTTGTTGGAATGGATGGGACTTAGGGGACAGAGAAATAAAACAACTCCCTCGGAATGTCCTTTTCATCAAGTTGTAATAAAAAGCTTTTTTTTAATCAGAAATTGTAATAAAAAGTTAGAAGAATGGTTTTTTTTTTTTAAGTGAAAGGATTATTTTCATTGATCAAATATTGCTAATCTGAATTTCGATCCTCTTCAATATTATACTTTTTCAATTTTTTTGTCCATGGTAGATTATCATCTCATATATTATTTGGCACTCCAATATATATAATAAATCTCATGCAAATTCATTGTGGCGGGCTTTTCATATTTTATATCTTAAAAGATTTTAAGATTGTTATTTTGGATTCTCAAATATTAAATTTTTTATATTATAATCTCAATATATTAAAAGTGTTACAATATGACCCTTTTGAATTTCTATTATTTTTTTGTCAACAATCACTCATTGAAATTGAGAAAAACTTAAAAAAATCATATTACAATATTTTTAATACATTAAAAATATAATATAAATAATTTAATCCTTAAAAATATAAAATAAAATCTTAAAATCCTTGAAAGTATAAAGTTTAATTCGGCCCATTGCCGCCGCTAAACTTATTAAAAGTTGAATAAAAGTGTACCGTGCTATCGT
>CM042186.1:6003369-6026069 GCA_023539305.1 Ilex asprella | reverse complement strand
CTCAAGTGTACAAATCTACGGGTCTTCAGACTCATCGATGGATCCCTTCAGTGTTACCATATATGTCTCAACACCGACTGTCCTACCTATTCCACCTAACGCATTTGTAATTTACAATATCAATATGTTTGTCACATTTAATAGTTAATCATGAACTAATGCATGCAAGATAATTCAACCCAAAGTCTCTTGGTTACCGCATTGTCCACTCACACACTGACACATTAGATTTAGGGATCACATTTTCTCCTCAAATCTTTAAAAGCACTCACATTAATAATAATTAGGATTAAATAACCGGGGGCCTATTTTCACACATTTCGACCCCGAATCCTAAAAATCGCACTTTTGACATTTCATACATTTTGCACCGAATATTTGCATTCGAAATTTACATTATCACATCAAACATAAATTAAAAATGCAGCATGCAAAATTTCGGGTCAATTGGATCAAAATTCCCACATGTGATAATAACATTTATAAATCAAGGTTTTGACATTACCGACACCCATTTTCTACCTCTATCGCACTTTTCTTTAAAAACAGCCACTCTTAAACTCACACACACATTTAATCATGCAAAACAGTCCCTTAATTGAACCCTTAAACCCTCCATTTCAGTCCCATAACTTCAGGTTTCAATCTAGCCCACTAAAAGCATCCCGAACATCTCAAATGTTCGTTTTTCACACTTTTCACGCACCCGGTTGAACACTGCCTTGAAATCCTTTCTTAAAATTCCTTTACTTAGACTTAATACACTTAATTAGACTCACACAAAATCTGTTTTGAAATTAAAATAAAACAGCCCCCCCCCACACACACATGCTTAAAATTAATCACACACGCACACACTAAAATGAACACACACACACACCCTTATCTTCTCTTGCTTTCTTCTTCTTCTTTCCCCGCCTTTTTCTTGCCTTCTCTCACTTTCGGTCTGGCATGGATTTTCCCCAAGTTCCTTCCTTTTCTTCCCTTTCTTCTCCCTCTCGGTTTGAGCTAGAAACAGCCACCAAACTTAGTTTTTCTCTCTCCCTCTCTCCTTCCTTACTCTCGGCTCAAAAGACACACACACTTATTTTCTCCTCTCTCTCTTACTCTCCATCACTCACGGTTTCAACAAAAACATAACACACACTGGTTCATGTTTTAAACACACACACACACTTCTAAACTTTAAATTACACACACACAGCCACTTTGCTTAAAACATGACTCGCCCACTTCATAATGTCACACATGTAAGGATGACTCATCCTAATTGAGTAATTATGCTTGCCTCCCCCTAAGTTATTAAGTGATTTCGAATTCAATCTCCTACTATTTTCACACATGAAATTTCAATGCATGGGTCTCACTAATACTTCACTAATGCAGTCCACATACTCGATGTATGCTCACACACATCATGGATATAAAGGGTTTACTTAAATTAACCCTTTAATAGTTTCAAATTATTATAATTTAGCCCACATAATTATGCTAATATGCATGCAATGTATGATCAAGTCTCACATTCCAAGCCAACATATTAGGGGCCCAGTAGTCACATGCTCCTGCATAACTCTTTTGTATCTATTACTTTGATGTTTAACACTGTCTATTTGTATAACTTTCTCTCTAAGAAACCTCATATAGGCAATCTATGTGATGACTCAACTATTAGTGAGACATAAGTTGTTGCGAGTCCACATAACCATAGCAAAACACAACAGGAAAGATAGGAGGAGAGACCCTAAAGACACCAAAAGAGCCCCAAAAAAACCAAAAGAAAGAGGAAGAATAGAGGCGGTACTTCCTCCCAAAGAGATACAAAAAATAATAACAGAGAATGAGTGGACTATCTCCAAGGTAAAAAGAATTCCCTCCACCATTTTCACCGAAAAGTGAAAGTGAAAAATATCTTATCCAAGTAAAATCAAGTTACTTGAATTAAAACAGCACCAGAAGTCAAAAGAGAAATTATTTCAAAGATTCTCTCCACAAATCTTTACGCCTATATAAGGAGACTTCAGTCATTCTTCTCAAAAAGGAGGCAATATTGGGAGGCAATATTTGGCCAACACCAAACTACTCCAAATTTCTCTCTTCCCTCATGTCTCTTATTGTATCCAATCTTCATATGATGGATAAAGAGATCTTCTTTCAGTAAATTATTTGTAAGTTAATTTTAATTATTTGTAATTTGTAATTTTAATTTTAGTTTGAACAAATATTATGTGTTCAAGTTCCAATTAACTCTTCCAGTAAACTCTTTTATATATTTCACATGTAGAAAATCCTGAAATATTCTCCTAGTTTGAACATTAGGGGTATCAATCATTTTCGTGTCGTGTTATTTTTGTATCGGGTCACTTTCAGTACGTGCCGGATTCGTATCAATAAAAAATAGTTAATTCCACAACAACTCTTATAATACTAATTATAAAATTATAAAATTCTTATTTTCTATTTATAATACTCGTTAAATACTTATTTTCTATCTACAGTAACCGTTAATTGTGTTATTCCTGTCGAACTTTAATTTGATCAATTTATTACTCGTATCAACAAATCGTATTATTTTTAGTTTTATTTGGGATTGGTTTGTGTTGGCTTCATGTTAATTAATAAAATTGACACCCCTATTGAACAAAATATTAGATTAATGCTTTTACACTTGCATTACCTTGCATTGAGTATTAGATCAAGTCAATTATTTTATGTGAAGTGTAAAAATTAAGACAGTTGTATCTACTCACATCCCTAATAAAATATTCGATGCTTATAAGACATAAGCGGTAGTATTATGTGGTGTTTATATTTAATAAAAAATTAACATAATACTTACCTTAACAAATACACAAATTAATTTATTCAAAAAAATTCTAAACAATTTTACAAGTGTTAAAAGTAATTAAAAATATATATTATTTTATTCATGCTTTGTCCTTTATGAATTATGATATCACTAGACTTGAAAACACTCTATAGACGAGGGCAATATTTCGGATCTCAATCTTTACCCATGGACTTAATGATAAAAAAAATTAATAATTTTATTTAGATATCTCATAATTATTGGATTAAATGTAAGGCTTAATAAATGTTGAAACTCACTGTTGATTCATTTATTATGAATAATTAGATTAATAAGTTATATTCAAATAATATTAGTCTAAAAAAATCGTAGTTCCTACGAGATCAAATATTTCAACATATATACATTCCTAGGCGTTTGACCCATTTAACTTTTTTTTGGGTATGTGTACCATTTTTTGGAGAAAATTTACTAATTTTTATACAAGTGAATCCCACTAATACCACGGGACTCACTACTCTCACAATTTGACTAGACTCGAGGAAAATTTACAACACGAGTATAATAAAATTTTAGAACAAGAAGAAGTTTTATGATTTCAGAAATCTAGGACTAAATGGATTACAAGTGGTGACAGAAACACTAAATTTTTTCATGTCTCTACTATTGCAAGAAGGAAAAAAAGTAGACCTTATACCATTAAAAATCTGGAAGGTGACTGGCTGACAAATCCTATGGAGATTGCTAAGGCTATTCAGGATTTTTTCTTTAAACTGTTTGGTTCGGATGACACTGAGCCATTAAGTCTGAGATCCAATAAATTCCAGAACAAGTTGAGTAATGGGGTGAAAAATGTTCTGGAGGCTCCTCTTCTTAACGATGAAATTAAGCTTGTTGTTTTTAGTATGAAACCAATGAAAGCCCCAGGTCTTGATTGTCTTTCGGCTCTATTTTTCCAAAAATATTGGGAAATTGTGGGGGATTCTGGCTGCAACTTAATTAAAGACATGATAGATAATAGGAATTGTCCTAGTATTTTGAATAAGACCTTGGTTACCCTTATACCAAAGGTGGAAAACCCCACATAGATTACTCAGTTTAGACCAATTAGCTTGTGTAATGTTTCTTATAAAATTCTAACGAAGCTTCTGATTCTGAGACTTAGACCTTTTTTGGATAAACTAATTTGTCCTAACCATTGTAGTTTTATCCCAGGCAGACAAACTATTCATAATGTTATAATAACACAGGAGATTATACACTCAATTAAGAGGACAAAGGGAAAGTTGGGGGTATGGTTATTAAAATTGATCTGGAAAAAACTTATGATAGAATTAATTGGAATTTTCTTTATAAAGCGTTGATAGATTTTGACTTCCCACAGTCTTGGATTGATATAATCATGAATTGTGCCACTGGTTCCAACCTTTTCATTTTATGGAATGGATCTCCTTTGGAACCCATCAAGTCTAAGAGAGGTTTGAGACAAGGAGACCCCTTATCCCCTTATCTATTTGTTTTATGTATGGAATGGCTAGGGCAACTGATTTTTGAAAAAGTCCAGGAAGGGAAATGGAAAGGACTTAAGGCTGCTAGAAAGGGTCCTTTTATCACTCATTTACCCTTTGCTAATGATATTATTTTGTTTTCTAGAGCTACTGAAAGGGATTGTCTTATGATCAAGGATGTTCTTGAAGACTTTTGTTCGATGTTTGGTCAAAAAATTAGCTTGAGAAAGTCTAAAATTTTCTTCTCTCCCAATGTCAATAAAAGTCATGCCCTGTTTCTAAGCAAAAAATGTGAGAGTTACCCTCACTGATGACCTAAGTAAATATCTAGGTCTTCCTATTATCCATAAGAGATCTTCTAAGGATCACTTTAAATTCATTATAGAGAAGATCCAAAATAGACTTAGTGGGTGGAAAGCAAAAACTCTCTCCTTGGCAGGTAGAACTATTCTTGTTAAAGCTGTTACTTCTACTCTTTTTAATCATGTTATGCAAACTAATTGGCTCCCTCAAGCAACGTGTGAACAGATCGACAGACTTAATAGAAATTTCTTGTGGGGAGATACTCCGGAAAAGAAAAAAATTCACCTTGTGAATTGGTATAGGGTATGCTCTCCTAGAAAGGATGGGGGGTTGGGCTTAAGAAAGAGTAGGGATAATAACTTGGCTCTATTATCTAAACTAGGCTGGAAAATGAAGACCAGTGATAAAACCCTCTGGGCTGAAGTGGTCAGTAATAAATATGTCGATCTGGATAATTGTAATTGGAAGATTAAACCTACTTGCTCACCAACCTAGAGAGCAATTGGGAAGACAAAAAAGTTAGTGGATAAAGGAGCTAAATGGTTGATTGGTGATGGTAAACTTATCAACTTCTGCACGAATTGGTGGTGGAGTGATGGCCCCCTAATGCAGCAGGTTACTCATACAACTCATTTGAACCTCAACAAATAAGTGGCGGACTTCATTGATGATAAAGGTAACTGAAATCTCTAAGAGACAGGTATTCTTCTTCCTCACTCCATTGTGCTTGGCATTTTACATACTCCCTTTCCTATCTGTTGAGTTTCAGGATACCATTTATTGGGGTCTTTCTTGCAATGGAAAGTTCTCAACTAAGGCTACCTTTGAACTCCTCTCTAAGTCCAGCTCTAATAGCCTTCATGCACTTGATTAGAATTGGATCTGGAAAATGAATCTTCCCCAAAAGCTAAAACAGTTTTTGTGGCTTTGCCAACACAATAGAATCCTCACTAATAATCTTAGAGCCTCAAGGAATATGGTAAGTGAGGCTACTTGTGCTAGATGCCAACATTTTGATGAAACCTCCTTGCATGTTTTGTTTTCTTGTCCAAAAGCTCAAAGAGTTTGGCAATACTTTAATCTGTCACAAGGGGAAGGAAATGTCCAGCTAGGGGGGTTGTAGGACTGGATCAACCTTAATTTCAAGACCAGAAGGAACATGGAATGGAAAGGTATTAATTGGCCTGTTTTGAGTGCTTGTATTGCTTGGTGTATTTGGAAGGATAGGAATAGGGAAAGTATTTCTAATATTTTAACCGCTCCAAACATTGTTGCTAGGGAAGTAATGCTTTTTGCTATTAATGTTGTTAAAGCTTTTCATGATCATGATGTCTTTGTTAATGCTTCTTCCATACTTATTGCATGGTCCTTTCCACATTCAGGTTGGAATAAACTGAACACAGACGGATGCCCCAAGGGAAACCCCGGTCGAGCAGGAATGTGAGGTATTATCGGAAATTGTCAAGGAAAATGGATAGCAGGTTTTTTTGGAAGAATGGAGGATACTACGAGTTTACAAGAAGAGCTGTGGGCTATGTCTAAGGGTCTGGAGCTTGTTCAGAAGAGGAAAATCACACAGGTCATTGTGGAAATTGATTCGTCTGAAGCAGCCAAATTATTATCCATGGATCCGGAGGCCACTCACCAGAATAGTCATTATCTCTTGCTGCAGAAGGTTAATGGAGCAGAATCATATCCCCATTGTGCACACTCTTAGGGAAGGCAATTAATGTGCTGATTTTTTGGCTAACTTAGGTGTCCAGCAACAGGAACATTTTGTTGAGCTTGATGCTTCCCCTCCCCATTTAGCCAAGTATTTGTTAGCGTATCTGGCTAACATCGCCTTCTCTAGGAACTCCTTTTAGTTTTTACTTTCAGTTTTAACTTTCCGACGTACCAAAAAAAAATAATAATCATCTATCAATAGAGAGTGAAATTTAAATAAATATATATATATATTTCAACATTCACAAATCAATCTCTCTCTCTCAATCTCGAATACTCAAACCAGCTGCTCATGTTGTGATTTGCCCAAGTCCAAAATATATATGTATGAGAGAAACAGAAGCAGTGTGCCATCAATGGCACAATGTGCACCCAGCAAGCCTAACAGAGACGAAATAATCCAACCTGTATCTTCCAAACTGATTAAACCCACCCACAATATACAATAAGGATTATGCACAAACCACATTCCGAAGACGAGAAGGAAAAAAAAACCATACCAAGTTGAAGAAAAATAAAACCCATTAATATTTACATTTTACACTTTCTAAATTTCATTTCTATTGCAATGAATGAGTGTTGAATTAAGGAGACTTTCTTTCACTTTCTTTCTTTCATTATTTTCCTCCATGTTTGGTTATGCTTCAATGAAACCAGTCATCCTGTGTATTGAATTCCGGACTTGACTCAAGTCTCGGCCTTTAAGAGTCCTCCCATTTCCAGTGCACACGGAGAACTCCATTTTTCCGGCGATTCGCCGCCCCGAGATCACGTGGGGCGGCACTATCTCTCCATCATCATCATCACAATGTTCATCGTCAAAGAAGCCTGAATCCACCTGTTGAAACCTTGAATTCCCGGAAACATTTTCTGGAATTTTCACTGGAACTGAATTCTTCTTCTTTTTCCTTCTCATCAATTTGTTGTTTTGCGATTCCCGGGAAGTTGAATTACCTGGGAACTCTTCGTTCACATCATTTTCCTGGAAAACAACTTCAGATTCTTGGAATTCTTCAGCCATGAAAAAATGGGTATGCCAAGATTTTAAGTCTGCAATCTGTATACAATTCAATCTTTCTAACTCTCTAAAAAAACTCAAAGAGGAATGGGGAGAGAGAGAGAGAGAGAGAGAGGGAGAGAAAGAGAGAGGAATTGGAAAAAGGTAAAATGGGGGAGGGAATTTATAGGGAAATTGCGGGGGGGGGGGTGGGGTTGGAGAATCAGAATCGCAATGAGTACAATTTGATTTTGGCGTTAGATGGCGTCACTGTGGAGAGGCGTTTGAGTGCAGTCCCAGCTTTCTCTCTCTAGATTACTTTATTTGCCTGCCTTAAGTTTTCTCTCTCTACACTTCTAAAAGAAAAAAAAAACATCTTGGTTTCTTGTGGCTCACGGCTTTCATCTATAGCTTGTATACTTAATTCACTTGACTATTTTGTCTCATCCGTAATTTGAATCTTTCTTCATTTTTAAGTGTTTTTTAAATAACGGTCGTATCACAAATAAGTTTAGTAATCGAGTTAAGTTTATCCAATTTATATTTTTACGTGAGTCTGCAAAATTATTTAAATTTGATTTGCTCAAAAAATGAGTCGAATTTAAGTCGAGTTAAAACGAGTCGAACTCAAATCGAGCCCCTGTAACTCGATTATTTTACATATAAACAAATCGAGTTTTATGAGCTCGAGTCGAACCTTTGAAAACGAGTTTAAAAAATTGTTCAAGTTCGACTTATTTAGAACACAAATCAAACTTGAGTAGATTTCTATCTAAATCGAGTTCAAATAGTTCAACTCAATTTATCAACCCTAGTTGTAAAATATATAAAATTTATAGGGAAAATTTCATCAGCACTCCCTTTAATTAGGTCTAAATTAAATGACACCCTCTCTAGATTCTGAAACTTCACTACACCCCCTCTTGATTTATACTTTCAAATCGAAGACACTCCTTTAACGGTAAATTCTAACGATTTAATTATATATTTTCTAAAAATGTCAAAACTACCATTTGTTTTATAAATAGACTAAAATGTCCTCAACACTTTCCCCATTACATATAAGAAAAATTGCATCTACAACCTTGTAGTTAGATCTAAATTCAATGACACCTTTTCCCGATTCTAAAATTTTACTGCATATTCTTCTAGTTATATTTCAAATCAATGACACCCCCTTAACGGTAACTTTTGTCTCTGTCAGTAGATAAAGTAATGATTTGACTAAATATTTTGTAAAAATGGCAAAAATACATTTTGTTATGTAAATAGACTAAAATATTCCCAATCATTTTCCTATTATATATGCCCTAGTCAAGCATCATTTCTATCATTATATTATTCCAATGAATTTTTATCATTTTAAAATATTGCATGATAACTTTGTTATAATATTAGTCATCATATTATCACTCATTTGTAGGGATGTCAATGGACCGAAGCTGGGGGCGGGGGATATAGTCTTCATTCCCGTGCCCGCTTAAAAAATCTTCGTCCATCCCCGGTCCACCCCCGTTAACGAGTATAATTTCCATCCTCATCCCCATCCACGAGTAAATTTCTAATTTCCGTCCCCGCTTCCCCCGTCCCCACCCAAGCCCAAGCACAAGCCCAAGTTCAAGTCAACATAATCCAAAATTATAAATAAATCCAACATTTTAAATAATCCAACAACGTTATAACTAATCTAACACAACATAATGTAGCATAACATATTTCATCACAACACAAACAATAAATGTCTAAAAAACGACTTAAATTTGATATAATTCAACAAAACACAAAAAACGTAATGGGGAAATTTTATGCCATGTAGCTTCACACATGCAATTTAATAAAGAAAATAAAACATAAAAAACTATAATAATTGCACAAAATATTTTGTATTTATTAATAAAATTGATTGGTTGAAATTGAAAAATTACCAACTTAATCATCTCTTAACACCATGGATTGTGGTAGAATCTACTTCTTCAACATCATTTTCCTATATTATTAAAAGAAAAAAAAATTAGATTCTTCCATAGAGAAATCTTCAACTAAAGCGATATATCTCATCATCAATATCAAGATTCTCCAATAATGTGTAGCTCTTCAGGCCCGTTGAAGTAGATGAATCTAACAAAAAAAAAAAATAATGCATTAGTCATACTTTATCCCCCAAAAAAATTATGATGCACATACAAATAATATTTCTCGTTCCATTGCTTGTAATCAACTATATGTAAAAATCAACTAAGTAGAAACCAAATGCGCAGACCACATCCAAAGAACAACAATGAACAAAGACAGATCACCAACATCTATAGCCCGACAAAATGGCACAACACAAAAATACTTGCTCAAACAAAATGGAGATTTTCCAAATCTGATTTCTGAAACAAACATTAAAACCAAACAAATGCCCAAAAGGAGAAGGAAATTACAATATTTTCATAGCTAAATAGAATTACCACAACTGTTAATGCTAACTTTAAATTATACTACGAAAATTCATACATGCATGTACATATGTAAATATAACTTCACATGCAAGATTTACAGATGTAGCTAATAATGGCATAGCCAACCTCAAAAGATATCCACTACTCCTTTTAAAAGTCTGAAACTAGACACAGATAGCAGTTTGTTTGAGAACATTCAAGGGTCATAAATAATAAACAAGCACAAACAGTCAAGAACTTGAAACAAAATATTCCATCACAAGCAAGTCTACTTGAGAAAATTACATAAATCATGACCAGAAATATTGCCACTTACTCCCAGTCATGGGGAGACAGACCAGATTAATACACAACTGCATATTAGAACCCCATATAATGTGACTTGTATGGTAGAGCTGCAAACCAGTCAAGAAAGAACATTCTCTTGCATGTGATTAGTTAATTTACATTAATTGCCAGCCTCGAATAGTTAAAAATTAGGGGTAAATAAGGCTCTTTGGCAACTATCAAATGGACTATTTGTCAAGGGTTGGTAATTTAACATAAACAAAGATCGTGAAAAGCCAGATAGGCTTGAATCAACTTGGAAACAACCAGTGGATTCATCATCAGCCAGATTGTCCATTTTGATAGTGAAGAATCAGATGGTAATATTTTTCATTATATTAGTTTCCTTTCCACAAAGAACCTTCAATATTAGCTGAGACAAATTCTTTGCTTTTTCAAGAACATATTCAAGTTAAAAGGATACTGACATTCCCCAAAAAAATCAGCACAATAACATTGAGGTAAAATTGGAAACTTTATCATTTCTTCAAACTGACAAGAGCCATAATTCAGTTGTTATTCTATAAATGAGATGTAGCTAATTAGTTCTGTAAATGAGATGGGGCTAGTATTCAAAATAACCATGAACTTAAACTAACAGGAACCGGGAAATAAAAATTGCACACGAATGAACTATGAACCCTAAATCCAGAAAATTAACAACAAAATAGGAAAAATTCAATCAAGAACTCAACATTGATACAAACTCCAAAATTTAGTACGAGAAATGAAAGTCTGATGAGCAAATTCAACTTACAGAGAGAGGAGAATCAATGTTCTCGAGCGAAGAATAAGTGGAAGAAGGACGTAGATGTTGGTAGCAGCATTCTCTATTGAGAGAGAGAGAGATGAGTCGATGGTGGAGGCGGGCGACTGATAGAATAAGTTAGGGCTTAGGGCTTTTAACTGAGAGTATTTATATATATATATATATAACGGGGACTGGGACAGGGACAGGGACAGGGACAGGGACTCGCGGGGCAGGGTAAGAGTAAGTCCATCCCTGCACGGATTTATACGGGTATTTTCGTATACGTTCACTGTCCAATACGTATAGTCCATCCCCGGTCCAAACGGGACGGGTTTGGACGGATACCCGTTTTTCACCAGTCCACTGTCATCTCTACTCATTTGGTTACATAATCGAGTTTTTATAATTTTTATAGTTAAAAATAATTTTCTATAATAAAAATTATGATCGATAAAATCAATGTCAAAATTTCATTCATTTCTAACTCATCTGTTATCGTATGTCCTCCACAACGTCACCTAACCACTCTTCACACATCACCCTTCATATATAAAATTTTAAAATATTATTTCATAAAATTTAATATTAATTAAATAAATTTGATAAATTTAAATATTAATTTGGTTTTAATTTTATAAAATTAAATATTAATTGAGTGTTGATTTGACAAAACTTAATGTTAATTGAATAAATTTAAATGTTACTTTAATAAAATTGAATGTTCATTTGATGTTAAATTAAATAATTGACATTAATTTGATAAGGTTAAATGTTAAATTACTGAAATTTAATATTCTATTTAGTATAATAAATTTTTATTTAATAAAATTGAATGTCAATTTGGTATTGATTTGATGAACCTAAAAGTTAATATAATATAATTAAAAATGATTGCATTGAAATTTCAGAATCGGGGAGGTATTGTTAAAGATATATCAATTGAAGTTATGTCTTTTTATAAGGGGTGTAAATAAAATTTATCGTCATATAATATTCAAGGGTAATTTTGTAAATTAACGATCTTCATTAACGTCGTAACCTAACAAACACTAATAAAGGGTGATAGTGAAATTTCAAAATCTTCAAGAGGTGTCATTGAATTTAAACATAATTACTCGATGAAATTTTCCCAAATTTATATAATATATCTCTAGCTGAACTCCTAATCCAACCTCAGCCCTTAAAGATTTTGAAATCATGTCACGTCTATATCAGTCTCATCTTAATATTATAAAAAAAATATTTATTAATATATTATGTTAAAAAATAAAAGTGAAGTAATTAATAAAGATTGTGCAGCATATTTTTGTTGAGCAACGAAAGAAAAACATCCAAAAGCCTTTTTCTCCTTGCAAATTCCACCAAACCTTAAAATAAAAAAACCAAACAATATCCAGTTAAAAACCACAACTTTTATCACCAAAAAAAAAAAAACTTGATTTTGTTTCTCCATATTTTCTAGGCAAGAAATCAAACAAATCCATTGCCAACGTCCAAAAAATCATGAATTATTAAAATTAAAAATAATTATCCAAAAAAGTTAGAAGTGGCTCCGTAGACCATATGAAAGATTTGTCTTGGAAGAGACCTAAGCTTTACTTTCAAATAATTTAAAATTATAAAAAAAATAAGATTTAGTAATTGAGAGATTTTCAAATGCTCTTTTTTCTAATTGATTGTTATGCTATGCAGTATAAATTACCATAGTGAATAAAGGGATTGTTCAACTAATTTTCATTTTGTTTTTGGGCACAACTGGTTTTTGTTTCCAGATACAAATTTTGTGCAAATAATTTTATTTCAAGACACTGTTTAGGATACTAATTGCAACATAAATTTCGAACCAATGTAGTTAACTATATATCATAAACATCTATTAAATTTAGAATTTATATGACTCTTTAAACCCGAATTCTAGCCGTAACTGTTTTTGCATTAAAGTTGTTTGTACGGGCTCACTTAATCTTGAATCTCAATTCGATGACACTAATCTCATAATTGTTGTTTTTTCACAATCTCTAAAGAATTTGACCCCAAAAAGAAAAAAAACAATCCCTACAGAATAGTTTAAATTCATTATTGTTCATAAAATTATTATTGTACATATAACTGCATATATTTATTTATACAGACTATTATAAATATATATATATATATATATATATATATATATATTCTTATTGAGTATGGCCTATTCTCGGCCCTTTGCTGGGCCAAGATGTCTAGCCAGTCTCCTCATCTTTGGAGCTGAACTATCCGATTCATGCTCAATTCTTAATACTCAATTCAACTCAATAAACTCTCGTCTTAATATTTTTAGGATGTCTTGGTATGCTCAGTGCTAAATGTGATACTCATGGAGATAAGTATGTGGAAAGTGCAATTCTTAAAAATTAATACGCTATGTGGAGTTTACAAAAAAAGTCTTAAGGGCTATTTGGTAAAAGAGTATGATGGGACTTGGTAAGATGAGTTTGAAAAAAATAATTCAAAAGACCTCTAAAAACCATGTTTGGATTGAAATTTCAATCTTGGGTTCTCAAATCCGGCCCATAACTGATCCGAATATTAAACTCATCATCACGAGTTTTTTCAAACCTAAGGGGTGGTGGGTTTGGAAAGATATGTTAAGGGGTTAAGGATGTAAAAGATAATTATATTCCTTAATATGGGTATAAATTGGATTGATCAAGGGTAAAATAGTCATTTATTGGACAAATAATTGTTAATAATTATGAAAGATTCATGGGTCCTACATGTGTATATGTTGTATACCAAATATGAGTATGAACTAGATTCAATATTGAATTCCATCTTTATAAATAGGAATTTGAGTTTGAAAAAGTTTGTCCAAATCCTCTCAAAAATCCATCCAAACAAACTCTTAATGTTAAGTTAAAAAAAAATTGTCATCACCTTGAGTGAATTTTGGTAAGAATAATAGTCACATGCACGTGTGATGGTGTCACTGCATAGGAAGCAAAAAGGAAATGTGTCATGGTGTCACCGTTTTTCAATTGTTTGAATGCAACAAATAAGTTAGGAAAATCCAATGCGGATCTAATTTTGAAATCTAATAAAGGACAATTTCAATCCAAAGGTCAGTTTCATCTAACATTGCAACTTATAATTAATTTAATAATTGTATTAAATTAGATCTATAATTAAGTCTTCGAATTAAATCCTTGCAATATTACTTATGCACTAATGGGATACTTGATGTACATCTATCTTTTTAGAAGAAAATGATATCTCTTTGAAGAAAATGACCCTACAAAAAAAAAAATTTTGAATGCTAGCAACTTTGTCTGCTAAGTTTGAAATTTTATTTTATATATATATTTTTTTCTAAAATTATCGCATCACCTATTTGTATCACATGTTTAATTATTTAATATTTGTTTAATTTGTAGTTTAACATAATTTTTATTTCATACATTATTTATAGACGATAATATACACATGTTAAGAAAATTTGTCTGATTACGTATTTTAGTTGATATTTTTTTTAAAAAAATGGGTAAAATAAATTTTAAATGATGTGATCAAATAAATGAAGAAAAAAATTATTATTTAATAAAATAAGATTAATTTTTTGGATATTCAAATTCTATGTTTTATCGTATATTCAGACACGCGTCATTAACTAGTATTTATATATTATTGAGCTGATTGATAATGACTTTAAGTTTATCCACAATTGTACGTACATTGATTTCGACTTTTTCTTTGATTTGGTTACATAATTAGGCCAATCGACGCGTATATTCTTGCTTGAATTCTTGTTTAAGTAATAAAGTGTCAAAATCCAAGGTATTTGACGGATGAACATTAGGTTGAATATGTTTTGGTAAACTACAATATTCCATTCACTTATACAACTTGGGTTTTGTATTCTTACAAAAAGTCAATAATTAGAAAAAGTCCGGTAGAGTAATAAGAAAATCGTGTACGTTATATTGTTCCTCATTTTTATTTGATGGTAAATCATCTGTCGTTAGAGACGGATCCGTATATGTAAAATGTCCTTCAAAAAATAAATTGATTATTCACCCGCAAAACAAAATAATTGGTAGGGCAAAGATCTGTAGTACGTGACGGTTTAAGGTAGCTATGAGATTAAGTTTTGATCGTGATTGATTGAGTAATTCGAATGACTTTGTGCGTTATATGCACATATTGAAATATTAATGCTCAACTTATAATGAAGCAATCTGACTACGGTTTCGAGGCCCACCTATTACTAATCTATGACATGGTATTGTATTGATGTAGTAGAAGTCTTAACACAATCATGTGTATTTTGGAATTTTAAGGATCACGCCACATGAAAATAAAAATCACCTTAATCAACAGTTATAGATGAGATTGAAGTCACCATCCTTCCATCCATATAATTCAAGTTTCCACTTCACATGTAAAGAAAAACTTGTTATTAGAATAGACCCTTCTACACAAAATGTGTTGGAAGAAAATGATCACAAATTGGTAAGGTTTTGGTATTGATTTTGGTTCGATATCTCTGTCAATTTAAGTTATTAATTTCAAATTAAATGATTTGATTGGAGACATTAGGGTTTGGTGACCGATTATTATATTAGTCTAGTTAGGTTCATTTTTCAGAAGAGTAATAATATGCATAGTGAGGGCCTATCGGGGTGGTATTTAGATACTCTCCTTTACCCTACCCCTTTTTTTATTAACAAAAAAAAAATGATAACACCATGTATAGAAAGAAAATTCTAATGCTTGGTGGATTGGGAGATCAGAGACATAGGAATGTCTTGTAGGGGTGGGTGTTCATGGATTGGGCTTGATTATATATGGACCCACTCGCTTGGTCTTGTGTGAGCTTACATACTCAAGGCCAGGCTTTTTGTGGAAGATGAAGAGGTGGTCAAGGCCCAATCCAAATTGTGTCTTACAAAATGAAACAGCAGGGAAAAAAACTAGGTCCCACCGAGATTTGAACTCGGGTTACTGGATTCAGAGTCCAATGTCCTCACCACTAGACCATGGGACCATTTGTGCCACATTTTAAAATGATTGATTAATTATAATATTCCTAGCAATCTAAAATAATTATTTATGATTGATCAATTATACCATTTGACAATAGTGACATGATACAATTATTATATATTGTGTATTTATTTATACTAATAAAATACAACTCATTTTGAATTCTCTAAGTTAGCAAAGCATAAGGACGATTGAGATTAATTCTATCTTTGCCCAATTTCATCCTATGATTAATAATTCATCTTCTAAAAAATTATTTTGCCCAAACTTAAAAATCCCCCCAATACTTGGCACATGGCCCAATGTCGAGCGCCCATTACTCACCTCTAGTTCTTCTGTAAGCTAAAATCTCATTTTTAAATCTGTTTATTGTTAGTATTTAGAAAATTATTAAAATTCTTGTTTTCATCAATTTTATGTGTAAAACAAAAACGTGAAGTCATAATCGGATTTTAAGAAAATCTCTAAAAAGATTTTGTACACGTTTTTGTTTGATATGAGTCTACGTTTGCAGAACACATACACTGCACAACAAACACAACACCCACCTCACTCGTAGAGTCAGTTTTTCAGGTGCGACCATAAGGTGTTTGAGGAAATGGCTGTGAAGAATGTAGATGTTTTTCAATTTTATTGCAACCAAGCTTTGTTGTGTATTTTTCTATTGCATAGTTGCTTCTTGCTATTGGACCAATTATTAGTAACATTATTTCTTTGACCTGTTTTTTTGTTTTATCCAAAATCGAAACACCTACATAACTTCGAGCACCTCCAATTCATTCTTTATTTTTTCTCTTTTAGTTAATCAAACACAAAAAATACTCTCCAGCATACTCTCTATCCCATTTTATTTCTCATTTTACCCAAATGGCTTGCCATTTAGTCTCTCTAAATTCTCTCTCTACTTCTTTCTCTATATATATTAGGCCTGACAATTCTAGACACGACTTATGAAACCGACACAAACCCAACACGGATTTAGTGGGTTTGTGTTTAGTCTTAACGAGTTCAAGTGATTAACGGATTAACTTGGCAGATCATTGAAATAAATGACTGATTTCGTGTTTAACACATAAACTCGTTTCAACCCATTAACAATTGTACTACAAATTTTTTTTTTAAAAAAATTAAGTCTTTCAGCGTCTGCCTCATCTTACACTTCTCATCTCTCATACTCATTCACATTTAGTAGTCATTTAATGTTTATTTTTTGTCTTTATTTTTTTGCTCAACCATAATTTATTGTTATAGTAAACAGGTCAAATATGTGTAATGTGCAGTGAGTTGATGATTTTTCGTGTGAACTCGAAATACTCTAATTTATTCTCTTATTTAGCAGGTGACACACGAGTTGTATCGACTAACATGTCTAATAAACAATTTGTGTATTGATGTGATAATTTAACTTATTTATATAAACGAATGATGTATGAATGGAGGATTTTTTGACACAAACTCGTTCCACCTGACACAAAATTGTTCCACTCGACACGATTACTAGACCTACTATATATATTGTATTCTCTTTAAATTGAAAGTTAATAAAAGTTAGATAAAATAATTAACTAAAATAGAGAGTGTAGTTAGAATGAATTCATAAAAATAACTAATTAAAATAAAAAATGTAATATTTAAATAAATTTTGACTAAGAGATCGGTTGGAGATGCTCTTAAAACACGGGTGCAGTTCTTATGCAATAAGAGGAAAACACCACCATGTGCTGTTAGTTAAAAACGGTGACGTTTTTATTGGTTTGCACAATAAAAAAATTTCTCAAAACAAAATTCCAAAAAATTTGCATGACAAACAATCCGCCCCTTTTACACAGTAACACAGCCCTTGCACACCCATGAAACTGTTCTCCCTCGGAGTTCCATACTCGATCTTCGCCTCCCTCCAGCCAGTCCTTGTCATGCCTATGTCCTCTCTTCCTATGTTCATATCTAGTCATTTATTTCCTGGTCACCACCAGCCCTATACACTCTCATTAGTAACCCTCTCTCCTGTTGCGGTGAGTCCCCCTATTAGCCAGCTATGGAAATCTTAGGTTTAGGAATCCCTTCATTCAAGGGTTAAACATGATTGTAGCTGCAAATATTTTACATACATAGAATAGCTTCCTAAAATAGTTTATTGTATCTCTATTTCTTGTACTCAGTTTTATGGAATTGAGAAGAAAGAAAGTTGTGTTTGACATGGTATCAGAGAATGATCTTGGGTTCCCTATTTTTTTATCAGACAGGGATCAAGATTTTGGTCCACCGTCATGGCTGACTCCACCAAAAACATCCTTGATAATCTAACATAAAAAATGACAGTGGTTTTGTTAAGGTTCAGACTTCTTCCTCTCCCATCACTGATTCCCCAATGGTTCCAATCAGCATTAAGTTGGATGATTCCAATTATGGATTATGGTCCTAGGTTGTTGAGATGTACATCTCAGGAAAAGAAAAATTGAGATACATCAATGGAGACTACCCGCAACCACCAGAAATCGACCTCTCATTTCGCAAGTGGCGCACTGAGAATGCCATGGTGAAAGACTGGTTGATCAACTTCATGGACTATTCCTTGGTCGTGAACTTTATTCACTACCCAACGGCTAAACAAGTATGGGATTTTGCTGCCATAACATACTTTGATGGAACAGACACCTTGCAGGTATACGAGCTCAGATGTCGTGTATCTCGAATGAAACAAGCAGGCCGATCTATAAAAAAATACTATAACGATCTACAGGGTTTGTGGTGAGAGATCAATTTTCGTCGAATGAATCCAATGAAATGTGCAGTTGACATACAAAACTACAACTCCATTTTACAAGAGGAGTGAGTATACACTTTTCTTGATGGACTAGATGATCGATTGGATCATGTTCGGAGCGATTTTCTTTGCCTGCAAACTTTCCCTTCAATTGAGCAGGCTTATGTTCACGTTCGAAGGGAAGATCTCCGACAATCTGTGATGACATCAGGAGCAGAAGTAATGGCTGGTGGTGTTGTTATGGCCATCAAAGGCGTGAAATCAAAGGTCATCCTCACAAAAGTCTGGGTCCTCCTCATGATTCAAAGGTCATTCTGATGGGAATAACTATAGGAGTACAAAACATACTCGGTACACCTGTTTCAAATTACATGGCTACCTAGACTGGTGGCAGGAATTAGAAGCCCGAAAGAAACGAGATGCTCCTGCAACTGAAGACGTCCCAGGTTGAGCAACGGTGGCCACCGCTGAATCTCAACTCTCTCTTATTCCCATAGTTGAGCTTTCTACCTCCACCCCAGATCAAGGTAATTGTGGTCAAGTTTTTTGTAGCTCTACTACTCGGAATGATAGTGTCTGGATTATTGACTCCGGAGCAACGGATCATATGAAAATTGATCCAAATGACTTCTCTAATACAACTCAACCATGGAGGACTTACATTGCTAATGCCAATGGGGCCACTTACCCAGTCACAAGGGCTGGAACTATGCCCCTGTCTCCCCCTCTCTCTCTAACTCACACACTTCTTATTCCATCTCTCTCCAACAAGTTGATGTTTGTAAGTCAAGTTATTGAAGAGCTTAATTGTGTTGTGTTGATATACTCTACTTTTTGTCTCTTTCAGGATGTTCTCAACAACGAGATTATTGGGCATGGTACTAAGAGGAGGGATTGTACTACCTTGATGACTTCAGCCCAAGTAAAGCAAATCACACGCACCATCAAACCAGTAGCTATGAACGACAAATTTGGCTATGGCATAAGCGCTTGGGGCACCCATTATTTGGCTATCTCCAACTTCTACTCCCATCTTTATTTTTTCGTTTACAGAATGTGAACTTTCAATGTGATACATGTATCAAGGCTAAAAGTCAACGAGTTTCTTATACAATTAGCTTGAATAAAACTAATACTCCATTTGCATTGATACACTCCAATGTGTGGGGACCATCCCCGATACCTACTTCCTTTGGTCACCGTTGCTTTGTAAATTTTGTTGACGATTGTACTCGAATGACATGGCTCTATCAGCTAAAAACCAAAGCCAAAGTTTTCACCATTTTTCAAGCATTTCATGTTATGGTTCAGACTCAATTCTCTTCCAAGATAAAAATTCTTCGTTCTGATAATGGTGGCGAATTCATCAAACAAAGTTTTCAGGCCTATTTCCAACAACATGGTCTCCTCCATGAGACCTCATGCTCTCAAACAACATAGCAAAATGGTGTTGCCAAGAAGAAAAATTGGCATATTTTGGAAACAGCTCGTGCCCTACTCCTTGGAGCACTGGTGCCGAGTTGCCATTGGGGGGATGTTGTGGCTACTGCCGCGTACTTAATCAACCGTATGCCATCTAAAATTTTACAATTTAAAACCCTTTTACAAATCCTTTCTACTCATATATCCCTTCCTTCAATATTGATGTTTCCTCCTAGAATTTTTGGGTGTGTTGCTTTTGTCCACCTCCACAAGAATCAACGTACCAAACTGGACCCATGTGCCGTTAGATGCTTATTTTTGGGATATGGTTTTACATAAAAAAGGCCTCTGGTGCTATGACCCCACTACCAACCGAACCTACATCACCATGGAAAGTTACATTTCTTGAGTCCAAGAATTTTTATCCTTCACCGGTACCCAATTCTTCCCTTCAGGGGGAGATTCAAGTAGAAGAGATGAATTGCTTGATGGCCCCCATGGGTGAGCATGGAATTGGAAATAGAGAGGTTGAACCGCATGCGGGACCACCAGAGATTGAATATGTCGATTTGAGGAATGAAGAAGCCGAAGAACCTAGAAATGAAGAAGCAGAAAATAAAGAGTACCCTCACTCCTCAGTACTCGAAGACCCCCTCCTCCTGAGAATGTCTTTGAGGTAAGTACTCCTGCTGCACCTTTAGATGCTAATATTTTGGATTCCTCTACTAATTATGTGTTGCCTTTTAGACACAATCGTGGGAAACCACCGAACAGATACAACCCTGATGAAGAAGGAAGGAAGTCCAAGTACCCAATTGCAAATTATGTATCTACTCAAGGTTTGTCCAAGCCGCTCAAGACTTTCACTCAAACACTATCCTCTTGCCATATTTCCAGTAGTGTTGAGAAGGCGTTATCTGATCCAAAGTGAGTGCAAGCAATGCAAGAAGAACTAGAAGCCTTAAAGGAAAATAATACCTGGAAGTTGGTCCCATTATCGGAAGGAAAAAAATAGTGGGATGCAAATGGGTGTTCTCTATAAAATACAAGGCTGATGGATCCATTGACCGATACAAGGCAAGACTTGTGGCAAAGGGTTTTACCCAAATATATGGCATAGACTACTTAGAAACCTTCTCACCAGTAGCTAAACTGAATACCGTTAGATTTTTACTATCTCTTGCAGCGAATTTGGACTGGCCACTGCATCAACTCAACGTGAAGAATGTTTTCCTTCACGGCAACCTTGACGAGGAGGTATACATGGATATTCCACCAGGATATACAAGATCGGCTGGGAACAAATTTTTTTGTAAATTAGAGAGGGCATTGTATGGACTAAAATAGTCACCGCAAGCATGGTTGGCCGACTTAGTTCAACTATGAGGAAGTATGGCTATCGCCAAAGTAACTATGACCATACTCTCTTCTTGAAACACTGACAAAGCAAGATGACAACATTAATAGTCTATGTGGACGATATGATAATTATGGGGGATGACGCTGATGAGATCTCGAAGCTACAAGAACAATTGTCTACTAAATTTGAAATGAAGAACTTGGGAGGGCTTAAGTATTTTCTGGGAATAGAGGTGGCGAGGTCAAGAAAAGGCATATTCCTCTCTTAACAAAAATACGTACTAGACTTATTGACGGAAGTGAGATTACTAGAGTGTAAACCTATGGATATGCCAATTGTGCAAAACCATAGGCTTGGAGAATATTCGAATCAGGTGCCAGCCGATAAGGTGAGGTATCAAAGAGTAGTGGGGAAACTCATTTACTTATCTCACACTCATCCAGACATTGCTTATGTCGTAAGTGTGGTAAGCCTGCATAATCCGAGTGAAGACCATATGGGTGCTGTAATTTGAATTCTCCGCTGTCTAAAGTTATCACCAGGAAAAGGACTAATGCTCTCCAAGAATGCTCATCTGAATATTGAAGGGTACACAAATGCGGCCTGGGCTGGGAATATCTTGGATAGAAAGTCTACTTCAGGCTATTTTACATTTGTGGGAGGAAACTTAGTTACATGGAGGAGTAAAAAGCAGAAGGTGGTAGAATTATCCAGCGCTGAAGTTGAGTTCCGAGGCATGTCGAATGGATTATGTGAGCTTCTTTGGCTTAGAGGTTTGCTAACAGAGCTCGATTTTCCTCCTGACTCTGCAATGAATTTATTTTGTGATAACAAAGCTACCATTGACATATCTCACAACCCAATTCAACACAACCGCACCAAGCATGTGGAGATAGACCGACGTTTCCTCAAATAGAACTTGGAAGAGAAGATCATTCAGTTCCTTTTCGTTAAATCTGAAGATCAGTTAGCTGACATTCTTACCAAGGCAGTTTTCCAACAGAAACTTCAATGACTCACTTGACAAGTTAGGTGTTAGAGATATCTACACACTAACTTGAGGGGGAGTGTTGGCGTGAGTCCTACAAATTGGTCAGTTATGGAAATCTTAGATTTATGAATCCCTTCATTCAAGGGTCAAACATGATTGTAGCCGTAAATATTGTACAGACATAAAATAGCTTCCTAAAATAGTTTCTAGTATCTCTATATCTTGTACTTACATAAAATAGCTTCCTAAAATAGTTTCTAGTATCTCTATATCTTGT
>CM042186.1:5955918-6003269 GCA_023539305.1 Ilex asprella | reverse complement strand
ATCTCTCTCTCTCCCTCTCCCTCTCCCTCTGAGAGCAGGCTTGGTCGCCAAAATCTCATCTCGTAAGTTCTTCCACCAATAAATACCTCAGTTCTTTGATTATACATACGTCTCTCTGTGCGTGTGTGTCTAGGTTAGTATGTTTATTTGTAAGGCTCTAATTTGATAATTGATATGCTATTAATTTTCCCATTTTTTCAGATTCTGTTTAATAGCTTGTTCTTCTTTTAGGGTTCTGTTTGTTTCCCAGAAACGTTTTCTGGGGATAAGAATTATTATATTTTGGAAAAATGGACTATGTTCTGCTTAATTCTTGAACCCATTTTTGATAGCTGTGTAATCTTATTCATTTCTGGTGGGTTTAGAGTTGTCCTTTTTTTTTCTTCAATTTTTTTTGAGTCTACTGTTCTACTTTGTGCAATTTGAGCTATAAAAGCACCGTTGTCATATGATGAGCAAGTAGTAGAATTTCCATTTGACTTTATACTTGACTTCCAATACCCAATTATAAATCAAAGCAAATAATCGTTTAATTTGCAAATTTGTGCTCAAATTTGGCTTGAATTCTATATGAATTTTCTCTCTAACTAGGTTTTGGCATTCACATTGGTTTATTTAGGAAGTTGAACTTAGAAAAAGTAAAACAATATTCATTTATATTTAGGGACTCCCCAGTAGAATCATTCACATGGTTTGCATTGATCATATGTTGGTAATGAGCATGGACTGGTTTAGTGGCCGATATGGTGTAGTGATGGTTTCAGTAGTTGTCTTGCTTTGCACATGATGTTGGCTAAAACATGATTGATATGCAAGTGATACATTCCCTTTGCATATTTCAGAGGACAAATTTGTTTCATTTTCCAAGAGGGTATGTTATGTCCCTATTCGTTCCCCCTCTTCTGTATGAGGCTTTTAATATCTTTTTTTCTTGGTAGTCTCTATATCCATAAGCGAGTTAGTCCACCCTTAGTGTTCAGAATGTGGTTTGGCTTATTGATATTAACATGCATTTTGTTTGTTGTGTTGGTAATTTTAAGCATCTACTGTTACCTGTCTTTATGAAAGTTGTTAATGATTTGATTATAATATTTTATTTTCTAAGCAGTTTGAACTTGCAACATATTGATTCACTTGTGTTTCTCCTTTTCCAATTGAGGTGTCTGCTCTCTGTGGAGTAATTATCCCCCCCCCCTCTTTTTTTTTTTTTTTCTCTATTTAGGTCAATTCATTTTCCACATAGTTAGTCCCTAGGGCAAGCAAAAATCTAAATTTAGTTTCAGAAAATTTTCAGAAACAGAGAAAAATTTAAAAATTTGTTTCTGAAACATCGGTTGAAACACCTCGGAACATTCCGAAATACCTCAATACATAAAAATTCAATATTCAATAACTGATTTGTTTCGGTCTCCGCGAAAACTGAAACATTTGGTTTGGTTTGGTTTGGTTTGAGTGCAAGAAATGAGGAATGCTATAAGTACATAACCATCCTATAAGGTTGAATCTAGAGGCTTGATCCTAGAGAAATAACTGATTACTTCCAAACTTTGTAGGTTTGCTTATATTTTGAAGAAGTCAGAAGTCAGAGTAATTCTTCAGATGGTTTTCGCAATGGAAACAAACTGTAGAATCAGAAAAGGGAAATATGCCCTATACCTTAGTTAATCTTTACATTGTTGCTGAAGTTTTAAGTACATCACTATGCCCTTTCTCGCTAGCAGGAGCCCTATTTATCTCCAATTTCCAGTCAGAATAAAGCAGGTTAGCCTTCAGTTTCTTCAGTAATTATGTTGTGACTCCCAATGCCTTTTTGTTATACATTTTCTTGTGATCTAAATTTTCTGTATGACGTATCCAGAGAAGGATCTTTGGAGTAGATCCCTTGATATGGTTCACGCATTTGAAGGCAACAGGGTTGACTCTGAAGGAAAGTAGAAATAGCGTGTGGTTACTAACTTCCTCTTTGTGTGTTACTTTTTCTTATGAAGATTCTCATTTACTTGGTTCTTTAGTTATTGGGGTTTTTCTCTTTAAAAAATTCCTGTCGATATGTAGATGTGGAGCATCTCCCCTGTCAAGTGCTCCCACAATCGGCCTGGACAACCTAATTCCAATCATGTTGAAAAGTAGGTTATTTTTCTTGCTCCAAATACTAGCATCATTTCCGGAAGTCTTGAGTGTGTTACTTAGCTGTATCACTTTGTATACTTGAATTATTTTTCTTGAAAAAATTGGTCAACCCTTTGTTATATTGCCTGTATAATTTGTTTTTATTTCTGTTCAAATTGCTGCAAACTCTTTTAATATGGAATGCTCGAAAATGATCAGGAATGCAGGAAAGAAAGAACACCATTTATGGAAGAAAAGAGATTCAACTAGCTCCGGGCAGAAGGCACTCAATCTTGTTCGAATTGTACGTAATGTCCATCATATCTCACTGTTCGCAGAACCCTTTCTGCATTTTTTAGCTTAGGCAATTCCCTAAAATATTTATTATCTGATCTAAGTGGGATCAATATGAGTATATGTGCAATTCCAAAGTATATGAACTTAACACAGTTTGGGTGCCATTTAAATTCTATCTGTAATCCTCGAACTGGCAGGTTTCTGGACTTCCAAATGAGAAAGAGGCTATTTATGGAGCACTGGATAAATGGACAGCTTGGGAAACCGAATTTCCATTGATTGCAGCTACTAAGGCTCTACGAATTTTAAGGAAAAGGAACCAATGGATACGAGTAATTCAAGTATGGCACATTCAAAACTCTTTTCAAATTGTTGAGCTTGTGCAGAGGCCTATTTGTGATGAAATGCTACAACTTATGCAATTTTTGTTCTTAAGTTGCTTTTTAATCTTGCGCTAGGGGGGAAGGATGCCCAAGGTGTTGAAATTTCTACACACTTCCATTAATATTATTATATTGCATTCGTAGTGACTTGTTTTTTTGGTCAAGTTCATCGGGTCCATCCTCTATTTTACACTTCTGATTCGTAGTTGGCAAATCTGAGAACCCTGGTTGGTACACATTCATCCTTAAGTTAAAGCTATGTCCTGCACATCCCAAAGCCATAATTGGTTGTCATAGCCCTATCAAACATCAGGTGACTGTTAAATTTTGTACTGCATTTTAGGATAGATTTTATTTATTTATTTATTTATTTTTGTGTTTTCAATATGGACGTACAAACAGATCTCAACTGGGTTGGTGAGGTTCAGTTTGGGTAAGCAGGCTACTATTGAGTATTTGAAGCTGATAGCCGAATTATGTTGACTTGGTTTTGGCTAATGCAACTTATCAAAAAGGTGGCACCTGTAACTTCTCAGGGCTCTTTGAACAGTCATGCTCTTGATGGCTAGTTATTAGATATGCTTGAAAAAGTCGAAAATTGCTTAATTTGGAAAGCAAGTTTATGCAAATTGTGTTTCAAATAATATTAAAAATTTGAGAGTATTACAAATCAGAGATACTTGGGTTGAGCCACTGTCTTGTTTGTTGTGTAGATGGCTTAACATGCCAAATAGTATCAAGTTTCAGCAACATATGCATGTGATATGTGGACTTGGGAAAATGTGCTGAGCTGTAAACATGTGAAGAGCTCTGTGATGGTAATGTTGGGAGCATAACATGTGAAATTATCTTGGTGCATAATCATATTAGACGTACTACATGTAACGAAATCGGCTACATGACATTTTATTGGGTTTCTGGCCACTGATTCTCAGTGCTACTCAGGTGGCCAAGTGGATGTTGAGCAAAGGTCAAGGAGTTACAATGGGAACATATGACATCCTTCTACAGGCATTTGATGTGGATCGAAGGGTAGAGGAAGCAGAAATATTATGGAACATGATTCTGCATGCACATACCCGCTCTGTCTCAAAGCGCTTGTTTTCTAGAATGATCTCTCTGTATGATCATCATAATATGCCAGATAAGATTATAGAGGTATCTTAGAAACTATCCAGGCTAGCATCTATCCCAAATTCCTGCTAGTATATTTACTTTGGGTGCATGCACTAATTTTCTGAACTTCTGCATATTAGCAAAGCCTCTATACACAAAATGTGCCTGTTGGTGCTGAAAATGCAATCTTTTCTTGTAAAAATTTCAGGTCTTTGCAGATATGGAGGAGTTAGGCGTGAAACCCGATGAAGATACTGTTAGGAAAATTGCCAGGGCCTTGCAAAATCTTGGGCAGGAAGACAAGCAGAAACTTTTCCTTAAAAAGTATCAGAGTAAATGGAAATATATCCATTTTAAGGGCGAAAGGGTTAGGGTAAGAACAGATGCATGGAATGAATAGAGTTGTATAGACTTGGGCCCATGGATAAAGGTTGAACCAAAAAATTGGCACCAGAGACCCTTGGAATGGACACCAACTTGCCGTTCCTCTTTGTATCATGTTGGTCTTGACACATCTCTGATTGCAATCCCAGAAGAATGTGCTATTTTGACCCGTTGATCCATATTAATGCCCAGATCTTTTTCTCTACCAATGAATCAATGATACAGACACGCGACCAAGAAAATGGGTCAAGATAAGGTGGCTTGACATGGATCTTAAACTGTAAGAATCTGACACTACCATGGTTGCATTTAGAGCATGCTCTGGAACAGGGGAACAGAATCAATCCTTGCAAGAGAGTCCAGTGTATGCGATTCTGGGGCAACTTTCTTTCTCAAGAATTGATCTAAGTCATAAGTCTTGGTCGAATTGCCCACGTTGCAATTGCCACTCTGAAGTTAGTGGCGGCGACGACAGCATTGACAACGGTTCAACCCTACCATCTGAGCCAATCCATTTCAGAGATGCACCAATTTCACTTTAGTTTTGTCTAATATTCGGGGAACATGCAGTTCACGGATCTACACCCTTCTGGTATATTTTTTTTCCTCAATTTCGTTCAAAGTTACGTTACTCCCCATGCCTTTGCGGGGATCCACTGCATATGGTAGGTCCCCCTTCAATTCAATGATGTATCACTGAAAGAAATTGAATAAAATGTATTGGACAGGTTCTGATTCTACAGTTCACCGTTGCAATGTTATTAACCTGGTCACAATGCTTGAAGAGAGAGAGAGAGAGAGAGAGAGATTCTAACTACTCTACATCATTCAGAAACCTCCAATTATTCAATGCTGTAGATCTGTCCATTTTTTTTAATAATCCTATGCTTAGAAAACTGTCAATAAAAAAGAGAACTAAGAAATCCAAAGCAAAAAGAGAAGAGAGGAGAGAGAAAAAAAAACTACGCCAACGATACTGCTATGGGACTTTGGACATGATGGATTCCATCGGTCCAAGTGTACCATCCGAATGCATATTCATCTTTGCCAATCGTGCTAGCCGGTTCACTAGTTGCTTCTACGGTAATGGTGAATTTCTTCTTCTCTCCAACTTTGTTAAAGACTAGAATAGGTGGAGAGACCTTGACAGAGAATCCGAATGGTGGTTTAACGCTAGCAAAGTACACGCTCTTATCCCCACCGACATTTGTGACTGTTCTCTCGACTGTCACGATGCCATTGAGCTTGGGAATGGAAAGGGATGGATAGTTGAGGTTGTTAGGTGAAGGTGGATTTTTAGGACATTTAAAGGAAGGGTCCATGGTATCGAGTCTGCTACCACAAAGGAAGAGAAGGTAGTCAGTATACGAGGCGTCGTAGACTAGTCCAGGATCAGCTGCCATTGTTGGCCGGAAATGACCCGAGCCGAATTGGAAGGGATCTGCCGGATTCTCCAATGCATCGGTTATTATTCTACCCCTGTTGTTGGTCATTGTAGCTGCAATGCAGATGTGGAACATTAGAACAAAGAACATCAGTAATATAAAAATAGCTCAGTAGGGAATGAAACATAGGATTATGTAACATTTGGGTAACAAACATTCACAACTACTCTATGTTTTGTACAAGAGGGAGGTTGACAGACCCATTTTCTTGAACTAATGTCTATAACTTGAAAACTTGGATGACCATACTCCTGATAAAATGGATGTACTTCTCCCTCATCCAAGGATCAAAGATTATTTCACATTCCCGAGAGGACCGAAATGCTACGATTTCAGTGACAACCAGAACAAAACCGTGATTTAATATCAAAATTTCTATGTTCCACTGTTTCAGAGTGTTTGAGATATTTTGGCTAGTGCTTTAGATGGTTTTAGATTGAAACTCCAAATTTATTCTACCTCCAATATTCTTTTGACACGTTCTTGAAACATTATTGAAATGTTTCTGTTTCAAAGTTTAAAGTGAAAACTGAAAATAAAATTGTTTTCTACATGAGTGAAATCTGATGCGCTTCACTTTCCACCAGGCTTCATGCCAAAATTGTTGTGTGATGCTCTAGCACAATCATGTAATTTGTGGATTTTATGGCATTAAACATGATCAATAAAGCAAGTGGATGAGTAGTACCAAGATCCAATCTAATGCCCAAAAAGTGTTATGTACCTGAGGTCATAAGAGCAGATCTTATAGCAGCACTGCTCCAATGTGGATGTATAGACTTGATAAGTGCAGCTGCAGCAGCCACATGAGGGCATGACATAGAAGTCCCTGAGTACAAATTATACTGCACTACTCTGTGATCACTTGCCATCTTTGTAGGGGATGATGCCTCACTCCATGCTGCCAATATATTCAGCCCCGGGGCCGTGATATCGGGCTGTCAGGCAACCCACCAAAAAAAAAAAATCAGAAATTCGAATACAACCAAGGATAACCTCAATTATCATGTTTCTCACATCACATCATATTGCCTCATACATTATGTGAAGTAATTGAGGGGCCAATGCAAAAATTTAATACTTCAAGGGGCAAAGTGCAATTGAATCCATAGTAAAGGGGGTCAAAATATAATTTTTACGCTAAATAGATCAGCTGGATTGATGACTTCTCTTAATTGTAGATGTATTAAAATGGTGTCAATAACCTTGAGGATGCCAGGTGAAATAGTGCTTGGACCACGACTGGAGAAGGAAGCCATGAATGGAGCTGGCTTGTAATGTATTTTTGTTCCTGCCGGGGTGATATACCCCGTCGGATTCTTGGCAGAATTGATGTACTCAAGGATTTTGATTGCATTGTCTGAATTTACATCAGTTGCAGGAAGAACATGAGTATCATCCTGTATCTCGGCTCCATTTGCCGGGTTGTTTCCTAGGATAAAGCCAGAACCTCCAGCCCTTTTCACCTCTTCTCCTTTCCCAATTCTTGTTCCTTGTCCTCTCAAGCACATCACAATCTTTCCCTTGGTTTTCTCTGGTGAGAGAGACCCTGGTAGGCATTGCCTGAAATTTTTCAATGATCAGAAAATCAGTATGAAAAATGTTTATAACAATAGAGAAAATGTCAAGAAATGAAGAAAAAGATTACCCAGCAGCGTTTTTTGGCACATCGGGGTTTACTACTTGTGCTGCATAGACTAGGGGGTACATTTTTCTCTTCAGCTTGTACGTAGTTAGTGTGTGTCCCTGATATTGATTAGGACAACAAGCTAGTGAAACTCAACAAAGACACATCAACATATCGTACAATTAATCATTTTTTTTGTTTTACTACAAAAAAAAAAAAAATAGTGACTATCCCTAAAATAAGCTCTTCGTTTCGTTACTTAAAAAACTTTGTCATATTTTAGTCATCGTTCTATTAATTGTGTTACATTAGTGTCTTAATCGATCAAGTGCCTTACATGACCGCACTTTGAAGGATACTTTCAAAAATTTTGTTGGTGAAATTATAATTTTTTAATTTTTTGTTGGTGGAAGTGTGACTCTTTTGAAAAGTACAAAATTATTACCCTTTCACCCCCCAAACTCTCAGATTTTCCAAAATACCCTTCAATTATCATGGCCATTTCCGTTAGTGAATTTATACCAATTGTTCCGATCGCAACAATTAGACTCAATTTGAAAACTTGAATGACTAAAAGGTGAGGACTAAAGTGACACAAAACGCCAACATTAACCTCGTGTACCTCAATTTTCTCGCCATTTCCAAGCATGACTGAAGCTACAAAAGCCCGGTCCACACTACTAGCAGCAACAGTGATAATCCATGGTGCCGGATTAGACAAAGTTTCCGGTGCCGGACCCAAATTCCCGGCACTACAAGCCACAACAATCTCCTTCTTGATGGACTGAAGTGCAGCCTTTGCAATACCATCCTGATCATATGGAGTAGGAGTACTAGTCACAACTGAAATACTCAAAACATGAACACCATCAGCAATGGCATCATCTATAGCAGCTAACATGTCTTCCTCTAAGCATGTGTTCCCTAATTCTTTGCCTTGGTGTGGAATTGCCCAGCAGGCTTTGTACATGGCGAGACGGGCGAGTGGAGCGCCACCTGAGGCTGTGCCACGGGCAAAGCCACCAATGAACGACACATTAGGGACACGTTGGCCTCCTACGGTGGAGGATGTGTGACTTCCGTGGCCGTCCCAATCGCGCGGTGATCGGCAGTCCAAGGTGGTGTTTAGGGGGCCGTAATATGCTTCGTAGCCTTTCAGGTAGTATCTAGCTCCGATCACCTTCCTACAATAAAGTCAACAGTACACACAGAATTTTAATTTCAATGTAAAGTAGGGTTTTGTTTTTTGTGTTTTTGAAGTACTTTTGGTTTAATCCCATTAGTTTAGTAATCGAACAAGAGAATAAAAAAACATAAACCCGCACTTCTTGGCAGCAAAAAAACCCGATGCTCTTGGATTTTGGATAAGTTTGTGTCGTAATCGTGAATTCAAATGACATGTGATTGAGATGATTTTGTATTATCGTACTTTTTGGTTGCATGTCTACTAAAGGGCAAATAAAAAGAAATATTAATAAACACTGATAGACTGTTTAAACCAAAACAGCCTATGACCATATCAGTATATTTATACATGTTGCACACACATGCAAATTCTCCATATGAAAGATTTTCAGTTCAACGATTGATGCTAATTGTATCAACACCTTGTATGGATTGGGTAGGACAAATACAATAAACTTACTGCTCTCTCTCTCTCTCTCTCTCTCTCTCTCTCTCTCTCTGTACATGTGTGTAATGCTAGAGAGTATACAAAGGACTTGAACTATTGACCTACATTTCTAAACAACAATAAAGTTCACTCTGTTTTGTGGTTATTTTGTGCGCTTCCACCCTATAAATGACCTCAAATTTAATCTAACAAAATATTAAATTACAGTTTATAACTATTAGTTAATAAATTATAAGTTAGACGGTTGGTTTTGAAAGGAAGAAGCCAAAAATTTTTCAAATTCGATTGTTATTGAACTTCTTTCAATGTTAGCCCCTATTGTTAATTCAAGGATCAAAATGCCTTAAAATTTTGAATTACGTTAATAGCATTATATACAATTTTAACTTAATTACATTACTTAGGCAACGGCATCAATGGAGGGGGTGACAAAGTTCGAACCCACTAACATCAAACACAGGGGTGCAGTGCCACATGTGTGTCTCTTCAAGCACCCTCTCTTCCTTCAATTATGCCTAAAAAGCCTAACCTCACAGCACATGAAAATGAAGGGCCAAACTGAAAAGAAAGTAAAAAATAGAGAGAAATGAGCCCACCCTCTTACACCTATAACATGATTGGGTCACACCCAAATATTCTCATACACCTAGCAGTGACTGAGTCCTCAGAAAATAGGTAACGAAGGCATAAGATATCTTTGTACATAAGACAAGATGGCCAAGCCAACTAAGAGATGAATGTAAGGACAAGCATGTAGGACAGCATGCAAGGACAATGGACACTTTCTTTGAAAACCCTTGCCTTGATGTTTTCGAAAATGTCCAAGATGAATAAGGTCTTGTGCCATAAGACTGGACTTGGCAATGGTATATGTTATCATCGAGACTATGAAACAAAAGAAATACAGAACATAACAATCAATGTGGTTCAACTTAAAAAGGTTATAAGCTCACTAAAGGCAAGAAAAGTACAAAGAGTTCTCTTAAAGAAGAATGTAACTTCAATTTATATTTTTTCAATATCAAAATGTACTTGAAAAACATGTTTTCATTACAAAAATTTAGAAAGTAAGATTTTTACACAAACTTTGGTTACTTTTACTAAAATTTAGAATGTACTTTTACGAATCTTTCACCTAAATGTAATAAAAATTCTTCTACCACAAGTCATCGGTAACGAAAATTACAATGCTCATAGTGAATACAGTCAGCAACATACCTCAAGAACATTCAAGACCAGTAATGTTGGGTCAAGTGTACTCGAAATATTCATGTATTCAATTACGTTTATTCATAAGAAAAAAAAACTTATTTCAACTCTCTTAAGTGATGGTGGAATGTGCTTCAGCCACCTACATCCACATGCAAAGATTCTAACACAGGACCACCCAATCAGAGATCTACCTAAGTTGTTTCTCATTCATTCAAGTTTGTCTTGCTGTCCCTCATCAACAACTATGCAACAAAATCAATTTGTTACTTATTAAATGTGCTACATTGTTGTTCCAAGAGTTGTATAAAGCAAGCCATTCGAGCAAGATAACGTTGAAATTCCATGTTCAACTCTTACTTTATCCATAATCAGAAACGTGTGGTTTACAGATAATTGCGCATATAATGAACCCAAAAATTTTATGGTTGAGTCTATTTTTAAGATTCAAATCCTCACTTTTTTCCAATTTCTCTTAAGAACATTCGTCAAAAAATAAAAGTATGTTCAATTATAATTTTGTAAAAATTGAATTAGATGCATCCCATGTGATGAAATAAAAAAACAAGTTTGCCTAAAATTTTACCACTTTGGACCGAGATGTGAACCAAAATGAGTCGATGTTTAAACCTTTAACTAGAAGGAGGAGGGGATTAGTCGAGGTGGGTGTTAGTTGGCCAAACACTCTTGATCGTTGAACAAAAAAAAAAACCTTGGGGCTAACAAAAAATGTGCCACAATGGAAGAGATGAATTGGTGTGAGATTACAGAAACTCAGAACTAAAATTGAGGAAACATTATGAATTTTAGACAACAAGATAAGAGTTCCACAAATCCATAGGAATCTTCTTTTCGGGTCAGATTTCAAAAAAAGGGCCCCAAAAATTGTTTCGGGAAAAAATTTCAATTAAAATCCAACATGTTTAATATAGAGTAGATACGAATTGAAGTGGAATAGAAAGCATCCGCAACAATATCAAATGATCTCAAACCCATCTAGCTAGCCAAGGCTTCTGATTGGTAGAATTGAAATGATTAAGCCAACATGGCTAGGGAAAGAATATGCATAGTCTTGGCTCTGATGGGGGCATGCAAAATTCCTATCTTCCCACCCTCTTGGTTCTGGCTCATGGATAGGGGTCACTAGTTCACCACTACAAGTCACAAGCTCTACTCTCATGCATTCCTGAAGTGTGTTTAGAATCGTAATGGGTTTCAAATACCTTATTCAAACTCGCTGATAAGCTTATACCTAATCTCAGGTTTGGCTAGCCTATAAAAAAACAAACCGAGTTCAAACTTGTGTTTAAGACTTAAACTCGAGTTAAGGCTTGAGTTTGTGGTGAATTAACAGAGAGAACAAGTGTTGGTCTTCAATTATTTGGTACAAATTATTGAGGCTATTACCTTCAAACTGTTATGAGTTGTCATTGAAGCTAAAAAGGACACAAGTATTTCCCAAGAACCCAATAGCTTCCAAAAATCAGGCTCAGGTGGGTCATGTTAAAGGAAAAAAATTCAGTGATGGTATCTTCTCTTCAGCTTCACAACATTGAAAAGCAACCATAGAATGGAATAAGAAAGCTATATGCCACCAAAAGATTTAAAATACACTCACTTATTGCAGTTCGATAAGGTGAAAGCTTGTCCGGTTTGGCAAATTCCTTTCCATGATTTTGGAATTGGTCCCATCCCTTCATCCCTGAAGCTCTTTGATTCTGGCCACAAACCTGACCAACAACACCCCCATCAGAACTCAAAAGTAATCTCATATATCAAAAGTTATGATGTTAAGTTCCGACTTAAAAAGATCGATGTCAAACTTTAATGTCATTAGGTGTAACTTTGACCTTATTAAATCATAACTTAGACCTTATTAAATTATCAGATTACAATGTGGTTAGGTAAGAATCTATATAAAATTGTGTATAGACTATAGAGTGCATTGTTGGGATAGCGTTATTACCACTATCTAAGACGCCAACTATGACATCTTGACCATATCTGGCTCTCAGTAACAAGTCTTCCTTCTTCAAGTTGGTATGCATTCCCTCTTGTAACCCTACAAACTCCCATGACCTTGTAGTCTGCAAAGAGTACTTCTTCGGGTCGCTTCGATAAACCGATACCACTTCCTTCATCTCTGTTCCAAAGCAATTCTTAGATAAATTCACAGAGGGAGAGGGAGAGAGAGAGAGATTCAATTCAAGGAAAGACACGGGTTTTGTTTACCGGACAGTTTGGAGGCTTCATCTGTGGTGAGCAGTGCAGCGAAGCCATTGATGCTGTGCTTGTAGCTGTAAAGAAGAGAAGCTCTAGCTTCTTCCTCAGTTTTTTTCACAGAAAAAAGATAAGAGTGATGGGTTTCTTCAATTTCATGCAACGTTTTTTCTTCACAATGCTCTCTGAAGTGGACGATATAGACCTGTAAAAATCATGAGACATGAGACCATAACAGCCATAAAACCACACATACACACACACTCACGGTGTTTTTGCACACAGACTAGATATGAATATTCAAGAACCTGTGTTTCAACACATGAAGCCAAGAGAGGAAGAAGAAGCAGGAGAGAGAATATTGAATTCTTCATTGTCAAAGCCACGAGGTCCATGGAATATAGAAGTGACTTATACCATGGGTATATATATATATATATATATATATTTATGTTTATTCTGTTTAGAATCCTTTTGAATCCCAAAAACTAGTTATTCAGGTATCCAAGGATTGTATTACCTGTAATCAACTTTTAATATATTTCTCGTGGACCAATAAAAGCCTGCCACGTCACTATTTTATGGGACTTATCAAGTCATTAAGCTTAAAAACCAAGAGGGTATGGTTCAAATACTATAGGGTGGGGCAGATTTGAATCTAGCTGCATATTTGAAAATAATTACCAAATTTAGAAAATGAATTTAAACAATAATTATCTATACTAGAAGAGATATATAGTCTCCATATATTTTTGGACTTCTATTACTATGAGAACTCTTTTTTTTTTTTTAACAGTTGAGAACTCTTTGTTGGATGGAACCAATTCCTTAGCAAATCTGATTATAAAATATATATTCCTTTTTATGGCAGTGTTTTAATAATACAATGGAACATCAAAGAAATTAAAAAAAAAAAAAAATATATATATATATATATATAAGATAAATTTTGTTTTAATTTAATTGAAGAGAAAGGTTATTCTTGGGGGACTGAAAGAAGTTATACTTAGGCCAACTAGCAATGTATAACGTACGTTGCACGTGAATAATTTAAATAATATTTTTTTTTGTTGAATTTATGAAAATATAAATTTTATGTGTAATTAAATTAAATGATAAATATGGTGTCAAAAAATTAATCTATATTTTATTTCTTATTAAACCTAATTATTGAAAAAAAATTAAATATAACATATATTTGATCTTTAGAATCCAATTTGATAATCATATGTATATACAATATAATATAGATTCGTCTTTACTTCTTCATATAAATATAAGCATATATATGAAAAATTTTATGTAAGTGTACTATTTATAAATGAGCCAAAAAAAATTCAGAAGTTAAATATTAATTATAAAAGAGTTCAAAAGAACTTGAAAATCAAATTGCGTATAAAAAAAAATTATATGAGGGTATGAGCATATAATTGATTTTATAAAAATTAGGTTAGTAATACACAACGTGGTGAACATATTTAAATGATATTTTTTTGTTACACTTATAAAAAAATATAGATTATATGTGACATTGAATTGAATAAATAAGAGTTAATTGTAGTGGAGATCCCCAAAATATAAAATTTGTCTAATTTTAGTCCCAAATATTTTAATTGCATCATTTTGGTCTCTGAAATATTGAATATGTTTCTATGTGGTCTCTCAAGCAAATAAAATCTAAATTACTAACAATTTTTAATCATAAACTTGTCATAGAATATCTAAATATGGACAAAAAATAATTTGGGTATCTCTTGACCATAAATGTGTAATATGGGTAACTTTTGACCAAAATTTAGATAGTTTATCATTAAAACTATATAATTTAGGTAGCTATTTGACCAAAATTTTGGTAAAAATTTGGTCAAAATTTATCTAAATTATTTTTTTGCCCATATTTATGTACTAGTCATAACTCGTGTTTGAAGGCACAACGAAACATAAAATTTGTGCTCCCAAAAAATCGATTCAATTATATTAAATAATATTTTTTTTTCATTTTCTTTAATTATGTCATTTAAAATTTATTTTTACCTATTTTTTTTAAAAAATATGGATAATTTTTTTTCAAAATATATAATCCGATAAAAATTTTTCAACATGTATATACTGTTGTTTATGAATAATGTCTAAAACAAAAATCATGTTAAGCTATAAATTAATCAAATATTAAATGTGTAAATATATGATAGAAATGAGTGATGTGATTTTTTGAGGGAAAAAATATGTAAGGGATAAAAATTTAAATTGTTAGGTGTTTTATTATATAGATTACGTATGAAGTTTATAATAAAAAATCGTTGACAATTTGGATGATGTTTGCTTGAGGGATCATATAAAATTATATTCAATATTTCATAGACTAAAATGAAACAATTAAAATATTAAGGACAAAAATGAGACAATCCCCATATTTTGGGGACTTCCAATATAATTAACCCAACAAATAAATTATGTGTTAGAGAATTAATTCTTATTTTAATTTTTAATAAACTTAGTTATTAATCTATGTCTACGTTAAAGTATTTTTCTGGCTCTACTGGCGCATGTTATTTTTCTGTTCTACATGCACCGCCCAATTATCAACATAAACCCTTGGGTGTAACACCAGGGGACTCGAACTCAAACTCTCGAACTTTGTAATTTGCATTCCTAACCAACTTGTCAATCCAATATGGTTACATTGGAATAATTCAGTACTAAAAAAGAGATTTTCAAGTTCCTATATGATTGCTGTGAATTTCAGATACCATTGAAAAGAGTTTAGCTGTTTAGGTGTGGGCAATTTGAATAGAAGAAAGTTGGGATAATGGAGTTCACAACTCTTTCTTTCAATAGCTAGGTGTTAGTCCAATGGTGGGGGCATAAAAAAAGGACCATCTTTCATAGGCGTGCATGGAAGAATCAAAGATTCTTTTTTCGTGTCTTAGTCTTATTTTCAACCTCTATAAATATAGGGTATCGTATACTTAAACCTCTTAAGTATATCAATTATTTCATATTTCTATCTTTAACTGTCATATTTCTCACATTTTATTGATGATTAATGTCAAATTATCACAATTGCAAACAACCATTACAAATTGGATGAAATTGCTGAATATAATTTAAAGATGGAATCAAAGTGTAATTTAGGTGTTATTTGATAAAATTAAAAATTGAATGCTGAATTTTTATTTTGTGGGGGTTATTTGATACCCATTAAAATTTAAGTATTGAACTGACTCAAACTATTTAATAACTATATAGAGCTGGCGTCTGAAAATAAATTAATTTTTAGTTTTACCTTTTTATTTTTTACTTTGAAAATATTTATAAAATATATATTTATCTAATAAAAAAACCATAGTATATCACTACAAATAATTCATAACATAAATCATATTGTAGTCTTTATTTAACAAATATGATATAATTGTCAATTATCATAAATTTTAAAAATTACAACTATGATACAAATCAAGAGTTTAATTGCCTTGAAATTTGCTCACTCAAATTGAGCATAAAAATTTGAACAACTTGTGCACTTCCTCATCCAATTTTCAAGCTAGTTGAAGTATGCAAATTATGATGGGTATTGTCATAAGCAACATTGACATCACTAAATTGGTCCAAAAATCCATCTGTTGTACAGTTTCGTTGGATAAAATTGTGTATACTGACACAAGCGATAACAATATTTGTTTTTATAGTAAAAGGATATGATGTCATCTTTTTTATTATCGAAAACAAACTTTTAATACTTCATAAACACGTTCAATTATATTTTTTAACTTAGCATGTCCTTGATTGAATAACTCTTTTTTTTGTTCTTAGATGAACATTTTGAAAATCAGACAATTAATACCGCATATTACAACATGGTGTCATAAATCGATGAGTATATGTTGCACCACATAAAAAGTACTTATATGTAGAACAAATATAAAATAAATTATCCAAATAAATATTTTGTAATATTAATTCAATATTTTCATCTAACTTGGATGAAGAATTAAAAAATTATTAGCTGTGTGTGTGTGCATGTGATTGGATGTGTGCGTGCAGTGTGTGCGTGTGTGGATGTGCAGTTTTTGAATACATGCAGCTTCACGCAAGACACCACATGCACAATTGCCAGGATGTCGTTATGTTGTGTCGGGTTTATATCATGTCAACTTATGCAATTTATTTAATATTGTGTATAACTAAATTTGTTTCGAATATAAGTCGTATTTTGCAGGTTTATATAGTGTTTAGTTGGACTCGTAACGATTTATTTATTTGACATGTATATCGGGTTCACTAATTTATCATTCGGATCTGTTAAAATTTGTCGATTTCGCAGCTCATGCACCACGTTGCAATCTCTTCCTACACATTTTTTTTTTAAATCTTGTCCAAGGTCCAAACTTCTGGTCCCCTTTCCACTTGTAACTTTTATTCCTCTGTGACTATAAGATTTCTCTTCTTCTACGGCAGAGAAAATTTTTAGTGCTGAAAGCGAGAGAATGTCCGCATGCATGCAAATGGTAAGCATTCCATTTTTTTTTTTTTTTTGAGAAATGTGATTAGTAGATAGTAATTTCTCTGGGCATGATCAAGAAAGTGTTTCACTGGAATGTTTGAATTGAATCATTGCTACTATTCGCAAAGGCAATCTGTCATCACAGTTAAAGTTAAACAACAAATTACGTTACTCTTGTAAATCAAACTCTGTTTGGTGATCATGTAAGAGTCGATGACAATGTGTTTCAAAAATATGTATTTATATTGAAAAAATATATATATCTCGCAGCTTTCAAATACTGAAAGTGTGTTTTGAAAATATGGTTAATCACAAATTACACCCTGAATTTTAATTTGTATCCTTAAAAATTAAAAATATCAATTTACAACCTTAAAGATATAATTTTATATTAATGTGCACTTGAAACTAACATTCATCTAATTTTTCGTCTAAAATTAAATGAATAAATTACACTTAGACCCCCTCATATTTGTCATTTAATCATTTGGAGCTCCTTATATTTGAAGTATTACACCTACACCTCCTGAGAATCCAAATATAACTAAAAATATTCCCTCAATTAGGCATCCAAATAATTCTGTCTAAATGATGTATTGCATTGGATATAAGGAACATTATATAATACTAGTACTCTTGAACATTATATAATACATGTATTGTATTGGACATTCAAAGTGTAAGCTTGATTTTGAACTTTAGAGTACAACGGACCTACAAAATAAAAAGTAGTATGGGAATTAATAGTTGTTTATTACGATGACATCATATTTTTTAATGGTTACATTAATAGATATTGACGATATGATGCTATGTGTTACACGTACACAAACGTTAGGGGGTGTAAGTATAATATTCTAAATGTGAGGGATCCAATGATTAAGTGATAAATTTGAGGGGGTCCAAGTGAAATTTATCCATTACATTTTATTTGGTAAACTAATGGTTGTTAACTTCATGTACACATTAACACAAATTTATATTTTTGAGGGTGTAAATTGAGATTTTTTATCTTTGAGAGTACAAATTAAGATTCAAAAGATCTTTCGGAGTGTAATTTACTATTAACCTTTGAAAGTATGTATTTATATTAGAAAAAATATATATATGAGTTTGAACCACGCTTCCATCAAAATAATGAAATTTTAAAAACAAAATTAAAAATTATAATATTGAGGTAAAAATGATAAAAAATGTCACAATTGAATGGCAATTGATTTTTCCTGTGTGTTTGTGTAGCTCTTTGTGTATCTCTATAAAGTTCAAAATTTTGCCTCTCTCTAGCTATATGGCCTCTTTGTGTTCCTCATTGTAAAAACTTGGTTTTGGTACCTTCTGATGATGCACAAAATTGTCTTATGCAAGATCAACAGTCAAGTATTCGTACGATCGCAATCAAAGAGCAATATGCAAGCAATTAATAGAGAACAGAAAATAAAGAGTCAACACAAGGATTTATAGTGGTTTGGTCTCGGATGACCTACGTCCACTTTCTAGAACGGTGTCGGTGGCCTGAGGTGTTTTATTGATGAATAATGGTACTCCGGATAGTTTACAGTCCTTTTGAGAGAGAGAGAGAGAGAGAGAACAGTGTGTGAGGGACACGGAGGCGTACAGGTCTTAAGGAGGTGATCATTTTTCTGCCCCTCCATGTGGAGAGGTGCTTACATTATATAGGCTCACCAAGGCGGTGAGGCGTTGATGTGAGGAAAGGGTTTTCCACTATTTTGGTAAATACAATTTTAATAGGAGTAGACTTCTTTGGTAAGCACACTTTGTTGGACCAAAATAGTTTTTTGGTCGACTTTGAGTCAAAATAAAAGTAGGACCCAATTGTTATTTCAAATAAATTTTCATGGGTTCATATTCTACTCCGTGAGGAGTATAATGTAGTATATTCACTTGCTCAAATCGAGTAAGAAATGAATGAGAAAATATGCTCCAAAGTAACCCTCTTGAAAAGGTGGTGCAATGTGGGATGTGACACCAATACCACATTGGTTGAGGAAAAAGTTCAACATGGGCATATATAGGCCAAGTTTGCTATATGAGTTGGGACCCAAGGGGTACCACAATTTTATGAACGGAGCGAGCGCCTACATGCCGTTGATTCGACCACACGCGTGTGCGTCGCCCGCCCCGGCCGGGCCGGGCCGGGCTCGGGCACGGGTGTGGACTTGCCCTATCTTTTTGGATAAAATTTATTTAAATAAATGAATTAATTAAATGGGCATTAATTTCGTAACCCGAAATTAATTTGGTAGTATCCGTGGGTCGATTTATTCTAGTCTGAAAATTTGGACTGTGTCTGTTCATGAAGAACAGTTATTCAAATGTATCTACTGACTGTTAAAAGTTGTGTTCTTAGTATTTTTGGGATGTGTCTTTTAGTATGGTGACTGTCTGAAAAGTCACCAAAGTGTCTATAAATACCCAAGTTCATTTACCATTCTGAAATAAGATATTCGGTCATTCATTAAGGCATTGAGACAGACAGCATTTCGGCAATAGGAAGTGCATTTGGAGAGTACACAACATAAGCTTGGTTCGTTGTACGAATAGATTGGAGTGTTACTTCTATTCGTGGAAGATCATTGTATCCTGGGAGGCAGACGCTCAATATTTCATAAGCACCAAGTGTGAGGGCGAAATCTATCTTAAGGACATAGTGTCAAACATTAGCCTTGATATAATTGAAGTTCAATCACAGTTCCTGATCTGTAAACAGGTCAGTGTTTATTTTATTTAGATAGTATAGTTACGTGTAATTGTGTGCTGTAACTCTTTCGTGAAAGTTTGTCAGTGTTACTCTTTACTGTAACTCTTTCGTATAAGATTGATTTTTCTGTGCAACTGTTCACACCAAGTAGTTACTGCTTTATTCTATGTTAAGTCACATAATATCAGAAATATCTACAAGTGATTTTACTATTTTGGAACACCGCTTCCAACACACTTAAGGTAGGAATAGATCTCCGTATCCTGTCATTCTCTACCTCTTGCTCTTATTCCTTCGGAGGAGGACTCTCTGCTGGATTGAGCTTGACCCTTATCTTGTGCTTGGACTTGGACTTAGAGGTCTTGGACTTGAGTGGAGAGGGAAGGAGGTAATGAGCATGGTATGGGCGGCGCCCACTTGAGGCCACATGGACGACGCCCTCTTGGACACCTTGGGCGGCGCCCATTTGGGCCTTGGGTGGCGCCCTCAGGTCTTTTACTTTGGACTCCCACTTGACCCTGTATTGATTTACGAACGTCTCTGTGTTGATTTACGTGCGTCTCCAGTGACTTGAGTTCTTGGGTTAATCCAGCTTGATTGGACTTTTCTTTGGGCTTTCTTGACTTATTTAATTTAGGCTGTCCTAGTAAAATTCAGACTCATCACCTCCTCCATATTAAGATCTATGGAGAGTGAGAGAAGGCATACCGAATGAAGTACCAATTTAAGGTAATTTTGTTAAATTACGACACGTTTAAATTTATTTTTCAAATTATAATATTTTTTAAAAGGAGTCAAAAACTCTACTTTATTAAAAAGTGGGTTATTGATCCCGCTTTTAAGTTTAAATTGTGCACTTCGTATAACAACCCCGCCAAGTAACAATTTCCCATTATATGAAGTGCACAATTTGAACTAAAAAATGGGGGTTATTGACCCCGTTTCTCGCTTCTTAATAAGAGCGAAGTCAACAATCCCACTTTTAAAAAAATATCGTAATTTGATAAATAAATTCAAAAATATTGTAACTTTGATAATTTTATTTCAAAATTGCCATAGGTTAGTACTTCATTCAATATCATATGTGTTGATGTCCTCTTTGTTAATAGTATGCCCTAAGATCAATCGCACAAATGATATTAAAGTTGTACTAACAATATTTATTACTTAATTAAATATAAAGACAAGTTTATTTATCATATTACTAGTTTATTTTATTTTAACATGTATGATAAATTCCATAGATTATGAGTTTAAAAAATTGTTTCTCCAGGCATTGAAAAGATGATACTTATACTTCTTAACACTTAACTCTTAAATGTTGCTAATTATAGAATTATTATGTGAACACTATGAGTTTGTTTGGTTGTCGTATTAGAAATGAATGAATTAGATAAAATAATCCAGTTTAATACAATATGAAAGGACAAAAGACAAGATTAAATAAGGTATTACAATAATATGTAATTTTATCTAGTGTTTGACAATACACAACATAAACGTTGAATAATAGTTATTTAATATAATCGGTTGTTTGGTTATGAAATATTGCATCGTATTAATGTTAAATTAACAAAAATATTCTCAATTAGTGTTTGTTACATTGATGACAATTTGATTTTATCAATTAGAGAGTTATAATAGTAAATGTGTAGAATAATACGTTTGAACTAAATTGTAATACCACGTTTCTTGGTGGTATTAAAATACCTACATAATACAATTCTATCGTATACAAAATATACGATAAGTATACAATTAATATACGTTTTTAAAATCAATACGGTATCAAATTTACTTGTCAAATAAATTATTAAACTCGATTAAATAAAAAATAGTAGAATCTAATATTTAATCCCCTCATAATACGTCTACCAACGAATCTTATAAAATCTAGATAGACTAACATACACTATACTTAAATTTAGTATGAAGTAGCCGTCAAAGTCACTAATGTAGTGACACAAGAGCATGTATGTGAGTCAGGTCCAAATCAAATTTAATATGCTTGCTCAAATTTAAAGTGATCCATAAACTCATGATTGGTTTCAAGTTTTTTGTGTCGACCCTAAGTTTTCCTCCTCAAAATGCAACTTGGCATGCTTGAATTGTAAGTTGATCTAAGCTTTTTTTCATTATTTGAAATTTTTACAGGAGAGGAGTCTAGTGAGGTTCAAAACCGCGACCTAATAGTCTAACGGCCAGCTAAGAAGCTATTAGGCCACCGTTGATCCTCTTAGGTCGTAACTTTCGGTGCGGGACCGTGTTACTCTTCCTGGCTGATAGATCTCTCTATGGCTTCATTTAACTTTACAAAATGGGGGTGTTCACCAAAATACCCAATACCAAAAACCTTGGCTTCCAATGGCTACCAGATTTCATAGCTACAATGCTTTGAGTTTCACTCTTCTGCTTGAGATGGTCTCCAAGTAAATAAAGATAAGGAGCTTGAAACAATGTGAACTTTCAGCCAAAAATCTAAGACCATAGTCAATACATGCACAGATTGACTCACATACTCTGGAGAATAATCAACTATTGGTATTATTACTATTTTCAAATGGTATTATTACTAATTTTATTGTAAATACGCGATAGGCAACATAGCCAAACCCAGAAAAAAATCCGAATTTTTGGGAAAAGCGGTCGAGATTTACCTCTAAAAAGAAAGCAACTAATTTGCATAAAAACACCATGCCATGCCTTCTAAGTCCTCTAGGATCTCAACCATCCAACTGATAGCATTGCAGCAGGCAAAAGAAATAGTATGATCATCCAGGTGGTGATGACTCAGCCAGCTCCTTCAACAGTGATACTACATCAGCTGATGATCCAAGAAGATACCGGGCACTTGATCGCTTCCTTCCAACAGCACAAGAGAAGTAGTTATCGCCCTTAAGATCAAGAACCGATGAACCCTCATGAACTGTCATTCTATCACGCATTATAGAGCAACAGTTCCCGTTTCCATTATTGCTTGTTCGCTTCTCTGAGGCAGGAAATATCTGAGGAGCCTTACTACGAATCGCCCTGAACGCACTTTTCCTTGTTGAACTATTTGAAGCAGCTCGATTGACAGGATTGGCTACCTTTACTCTTGCTGCAGCCGCTGGTCCAGCAGGAAGCTCTGGCTCAAAAAATGTGTAGATGTCTTCGTCCTGAACCAATATTCCAACAAGTACAAATTTATCATCAATAGATGGGAATGAAGCAGTGTTATCAGCATAATGAATATGGCAGATCTTAATTCAATTCTTAGTGACACCAATCCCTCAGCTGTGCCCAAAATTTTAAGGTCTTAATCAGTAATTAGCAGTAACCATTGCTATTGATGCAGCATTCATGAAGGCATTAACTACAGCAAAGGCAGAAATGCTTGGTTATACAAAAATAACCCTGGACATCCCAGTGTCCCATGATGTAATTATTGGACAATCCCACAATTCTTGAAGAAACTCGCTTCACTAAAATCAAGGAGGAGTGGTGGACAGTGTACCATCAATTACTTATTGGTTCACCTCCAATTAAGATCACTCCTTTCATTTGTTAATATCATATTCATGAATTTTGGAGACAAGAAACTTGTCATTGCACGTTTTTCGCTTATAGTATATTGCCAAGGAAAAAAATAATTGAAATAAAAAAAAATTAAATAAACTTTTCCTTTGGGAACAATCAAGTTGGAAGAACATTCGTTATAAACATTTTCAAACAAGAGCATAAGTATTGACAATATTTTTGCAGTGAAAAGGATGCTGCTTAATATTTGGAAAAGATCACCTACCTTAGGCAGAAAGTGCCCAATACACAAGACATAATCAATGGGTGCCTTCACATCTTTGTTATGGACTATTTCCCCCAGTATACGATCAATCGCTGCGCCCTGTGTAGACATGAAAATTCGTGAAGGTAAAAACATGCATTTCCACTACACAACAGGAATTGGATTTTCTTTCACCTTGGTGACGCCAACTGCTCGGACTTCAACTGATCGGCGACCTTGGACAACATCCACAGCAGCATTTGAGATAGGGCCTGTCAAAAGATGCTGTAACATATCTCTAGCTTGAAGCCTTCCAAACTCAACATCTACAATAGCATTCTCCGCAGAAAAGCATAATTAGAAAAATCATATGAAAAATAAGGTCTAAAAGGAATCAAATATAAAATTAGGCACCTGCGTATTTATAATTCCAGACAAGTGAAGTCTCACGAAGCTCAAAATGAGACCGGGGTGTTCTCTCCGTGAAATACTCAAAAACATGCTGAAATGATGGAAAAGATTCTGGGGCTTGGAGTTTGAAGAATTCAATAAATATGAGTGTATATTCAATCTTTAAGTATTGGTATAGGCACCTTTACACTGTCAACCCAATCCATGTGTAAATTTTCTGGCATTGTTGTCATCCAATCTCCCTTCGTACGACGTAAAAACATACCATGTTCCGCTGCCAACCACATATTGTACTCACCAAAATTCTGTCGAAGTGGATCAGTTAAGAAGTAGAATTTGCTAGGGACAGCAAAGAGGATAATTAGTGAAACTAGACTACCTCATCCAGGACACTTCTATCGCTTCCACTAAGAACAACAATTGTTGTCTTTGGATCATCACAAAGCTTCTTTAGGGGTTCCTTTAAGTCTGGATGTAACTTAAGCTCCATTTCCTTGAACTGATCAAACCTTCTTCCTGGGGCATTCACTGGTTCTGTTAACGTTGCATTGAATCCCTGCAAATTATACACACAAAAAATATCAGACACTTAAGCTGCTAACCAAGCCTAAAATGCATGTAACAGAGTAACAAAACCATAACTTTTGTTGGACAGATCATTCTTGCCTAAACATCCCATTCCAAAAAATTTCAGAGCCCATTTCAGCACAACATGATAAGAACACGAATCATCAAGCAAGAAAGTAACTGAATAAACCATCCAAAATATCTAACAAAGGTTGCAAGTATTGAGAAATTTTGTTTTGTAATGAAAGATGAAGTGGTTTCATGTTCTAATGTAATGGGACTCTCACAACTAGAAATATCTACAATATCATGTTACCATGTTTCTTCCTACGAAAAATGAAAAAGCACAATAGAGAAAAGCAATTACTACCTACAGAAAAGAAAAAGGAAAAAGCAATTACTAACAAGATCTCAGCCATTGACATTACTCATCTCACAGAACATTACTTTTTATGAGCAGAGCAAAGGCATGACATCTCCATTGGCATATAATCATGCCCTAAGCAATTGCATAGGTTGAAAGATGGGTATTACATTTAACAAACAAGTGGCATCAAATATTTACATAACTTAACACAGGTCCCGGGATCTTCAAGGGAAGATAATATAATTCTGAATCACTGCTAAATTACGTACAGAGAGGTGACAAAGATGACCGAACATAATTTTCTTTCCTTTTCTTCTAACTTTTTTTGAGAGGTTCAAAGTTCTTAATATCTTCAGACTATTACTAAGGACTACAAAGGTAGATAAAGTTAACTACGCTACCATAAAGGCTCAATTTTTAGTATTCTACAAATTGCCTACTGCAAATTAACAGGTTTACAACTGACTTATCACATTTTCCCTACTCAACTTGCCAGGGTAAATTCATCAGACAGTTCAAGAGAGCTAACTTTACCATTGTATTATTTTAGCGACCAAAACACAGTAGAACCTCCTTAAAGTTTGTCGCATGGTCACAAGGAGACATTTGAGATTCGATTAAAATCAGGAATGATTGATGTCTAAAAAGATTTTGAATGCATATGTTATGTAACCTGCACTCTCTATGAGGTCTGTACTTGCATCCATTCATTTGTTTTCTTAGTTCAGTAAGACTTTGATGCTTTGCAGGTGATTGCATGCTTCCACAAAAAGGTGTCAGAGTTGGGGACAACAGGTGTAATAAAAAGCAAAAAAAAAAAAAAAGGTGTGAGAGTTGCCATCTCTATTGTAAGCCAAAATATAAAAACATAAGAAACGAATCCTACGAACACTTGATTATTCACAAATGGGGCCAACACTTCAACCATTAAGAAAAGCAAAGCCTACTCATAAACAAAGATCTTATTTCATAAGAAGCAGTAGTACTTTCCATGTTTTCCTACCATTAAAAAAAGTCACATTCATCCTTTAAGTACGAAGCAGACAATACATGGCATGTATTATTATAAAAGATAACAAACAGTCGACATGAGTTTCCATTGAACTAAAAAGAGGGTACCAATATGAGCAATCGATTAGTGGATTGCAAGTAAGGATCAATAGCAACTTTAGTAGGAAGTAAAGGTGGAATCTGTCTTGTCCTCAACTGAGCTTCAACAATGGTATCATTGAGTTCACTGCATCGAACAAAACAGTCAGATCAGGGTACAAAAAAAGAGAAAAAGCCCAAAATCTACCTATTTGGATATGCATAAAAAGACAAAAAAAACCAAAAGGACCAAATCTTTCTGGAAAGTGAAATAACCAATGACCAAACAGATGCCGTCATGCACAGACAAATTATGGTTCTGAAGGCGTAGATTTGCTACCTATTTTTCAAACATCATTTGCTGATCATGTCAATGGAGCCTTAAAGGCATTAAGCAACAAAATTGGTCATGTCATATATCCTGAGAAATTCACATTTTAGCATATCACCAACAGGCATGTAGCAATCGTAAAAGCCAAGCAAAACCAGCTTCACAATTCTTTTTTATTTTTTCTTGTTATCTAATTCCACCTCTGATAATTTTAACTGCTATTTCCTTCTTAAATTAAATGCATCACATTCTGGTCAATGTAGTTGTAGTCAATATCGGTACAATATCCTTAATTCCCCTTCCAACCAACATGATGTAAGAGCAAGAACAATATACATGCAAGTTTTTTTCTGAAAACAAAAGAACAAAATAGGAAAAGAAAAAATAAAGTTATGGAAGTTAGCATCGAAAAATGTAATCACGATTGTATTCTGCAAATCTGTCCTTGGGTAAATCATTTTCTGATAGTTATTTAATTAAAGAAAGATAAACTTAGTGAGGGAGTGCATCTAGAATAGCCATGCTTTATAGTACCGGATGTTGGACAATTAACAAACAACAAGCTCCAAAACCAGATAGGAAAGATTCAAGGAATGAAATATTTGGAATCAGTAAAAGTAACTCCAATACGAGACATTAAAAAAGAATGAATTTAGTTAATTTGGCCTTTTTTACAGAATACCAACTATTGCACTAGTGAGGAACAGAGTTGTAATACTTTTTGACGATATTGTGGGGAGTATAGGGAGACAGAAATTAGTGTTAAATGAGAACAGCAAATATGGCCCTTAATAAATCACAATGACGAAACACGATTCATATAGTGAACTCCAAATACTGGTGACAAGGTTCTATTGAGTCGAAGTTGAGTTGATTTTGAGTTTCAGCAAGATCTAGCAGAGATGGATTTTGAAGCCTGAATTTAGTAGATTTAAAGTAAAAACACGTAGCATGTTATTTGAAATCCAACAAAAAAGGTTTATTGTCGCATAAGCACTGCAATTGGACAAAGCCCTACCTCTAATCCATCATCTCTCTCATCTCCATTAATCCAACTTTGATGAAAAATCATTTAACACGCTTATGAGTGAGTCCAAATTCCTTTAGTCCTTTCATACAATAAGTCAATAATAACTAACAAGTAGAAAAGAACCATTCTCCTAATTGGAGTTTTATGTAGTATTTGAATGGTTGTCTTATTTTTCCATTTTCCACCTTCAGTCTCAATATTATCTATATCTATTTGTACAGTGGCACTGTTGAACTACCAAGGTCATAGCTAAGAATTATATCAACTATCATAAAAAATTAAACCCAAAATTTTGCAGTAAAGTAACTCCATATCATTCGTTTAATTATGAAACAAAATTTTTTCTTTCAGATCATCATCTTCTTCTTGTTTTACAGAAAGCTTGACTGAATCTATCAAACGACATATATACTGATCGATTTGATTCCCAGAACATATAAATATCCAAAACTGAGAAGAAGAAAAATTCAACCCAAAACTGTGGCTTAACAAGGACCAAATTTTTCACACCAAAAGCACATTGCTGACCGCATATGATATACAAATACCTTACAAAGGTTTCAGCCCATTCTTGGGATGTGTGAGTAGTCACATGTGTGAAATTATGGTGGTGACGTTTTTCTCTTTCATCAGGTGGCATGTGTAAAGCATATTCAATTGAAGCAGCAACTTCTGTGATGTTCCACGGGTTAACCAGAATTGCCCCAGCACCAAGGGACTGTGCAGCACCTGCAAACTAGAAAAAGAAAATAAAACAAAAATGAATTTATATTGCGGTTGCAGCACAATGCACGAGACTTTTGCCACTACAAGGTCTAGAGTGGGTCAATTGTATGGAGCCTTACCCTAGCATGCATAGAGCATGTTTCCATTGCTTGAATCCATGATACCCAAAACACAAAGGAACAATCTTACCACCGTAGCAACACCCAAGATAAACTAATGAAAAAGTAGGAAATTTTTTTTACTTTGAATAACATTTCAATGAAGAATTAAAGCATCCATCTCCTAAAGTCATTAAAAGGCATGTTGTTAGCCAAATTATTGTGTGAGTTTCCTCTTGATTTTTTTTAAGTGCAATGGAAACAATTATTACACCCCCTAAAATGTTAACTATTAGAAGCTCATTGGCAAGTACACCAACAGACAGTACCATGGTGAGAAGATTCTCAAACTACTTTGACAATGTTAGATTCCAATAAAATATCAAATCAGAAACTTTTGACACTAAATTTCTATAGCCATGCACTACAAAAAAATACAACAATAAGAACAGTGTGAATCCAATTCCTTTATGCAAATAATGCCATTCTGAATCGTAAAACCTGAATGATCCCAAAATAATCAATAAACTAAATGACTAAGAACATACATATTGAAACTAGACAAGATTGATTTTGATAGTAGGAAGATTTCAAATTGAACATCAAGAGGCATTTCGAGTCCTTATGCCACCCATTAAGGGTAGGCCAATATTATTATACTTATCAGTCTCACATGAATCTGTTGGATGCTTACTGGCTAAAAATAATAATACGTAAAGAACAAACCGTTTATTAACTAAGTAGAATTTTAACTCTGGTTGAGCAGCGGTATAAGCCGATCGAGAAGTTGTGTTTAGCATTGTGCTTCGCATCACAAAAGTTAAGAGTTTATATGATCTCTGTTATGGTGTATGTCGTTGCGTAAATTGATTTAATTAAGTACATGAAAGGCCGAAAAGTACGTACAGTACGTTTGTGTTTACGAGCCAAAGTTTGAATACAAGGAGACAATCAATAGATTCTTGTTCGCAAACGATTCATCCTTCCCAAATGCAGAATACAACTCTCCGTTGTACTGTGCTCTCCAAGTGTGGTAAATGGGTTCTGGCCTTGATGAAATTTTCACTCCAATATTTGTTGCGGTGTGCGATAAAAGGCCAAGCACTGACCTATTTCTTGGCAGACCACCCTTACGTGAAAGTAAAGCAAAACACGAGGGAATCGCTTGGTCTACTGGGAGTACCCATAGTGTCATTAACGCCATGAAAACTAAAATTCGACGGATCATGGACACGTGAGTCTGGAGGGGCCAAAGTGATCATAGAATCGTGAGTCTGAAGGGGCCGGAGTGATCATAAAATCGCCTCAAGGCTGCGAAACCCAACTATCCTTCAAACTAAGTTTGAATGCACTGACAACTAGACCGAATACGAAGCGTTAATCATCGGACTTGAAGTTATGTTATGAATAAGAGCATCTACGGTCAAAGTGACCGGTGACTCCTAGCTAGTTATTAACCAGATTGCCGACAACTTCTAGTGCAAAGGTTGGGAGCCGTGCACATTCCACTATGTCGCAATGTCATTATTGGCAAATTTTGACGATGTGGCGTTGTGAACAGTCCTGAGAGAGATGAATGGCCAAATGAACAACTAGGCCCAGTTAGGATCAAGCTAAAGGATTCCTCGAGGTACGGACGAGTAGTTGGTCAGGGTTATAGGAGCAAAAGTAGTACTCAAATAAGCAACACAATGATGGATATACGATGATGCATCCTCTGCACATGAACTTCTTAATGAGATAACAGGAGGGCTCGGAAGAGTTGTGAGTCCTGTGACAAAGGTGGCGATACGAATTCCTCTTCTGATTTCATGACTTTGTAATGAGCAATGAAAAGCTTGAGAGACCTCTTGAAGACTCACAGGTCGCAGTCCATCCAATGGTAGAGGGGTTCGTTCAGGCTATTTCCACAATCCTGCTCAAGTGCTCATCATACTACTCTAGCAGGGCCTACAAGTACTACCACTTTTAGCCCAAGTTCTTCTCCTTTAGATGTAGCGACTCTTACTAAGGATGAGATTGGGAGTCTTTATGTGCTTTATATTACTGATTGTTCTATTTTATTTTCCTCATATCATATTTGTTTGGGTAGAAACAATTGCTAATAACTCTTTGTCTCTCTCCTCTTCTTTTCTTCTTCTTTCTCTGTCTTATTTGATTGTCTCCCTCTGGAAGAATTCAACAGCATACATTTCCGGTCCAAGGGATGGGAAAGAAATTCCCAAATAGTGAGAGTTGTTCAGAGATATTTTAAAGTTAGCTTCTTTAACTGCATAAATCTCTCTATTCCGAGATCCTTTAAACAAATTCACTATCTTTAGACTCTTCTAGGCCTCATAAAGTATCTGATGATAGACATTGCTGTTTTGAGTGCTGAAGAAGGGGAACGAAGAAATTTAGAAATGTTGACTCCTTATCCTGGCAGTGGCAGCAGATAAACCATTGTATGGCAATGATAAGTGTAGCAGAAGTTCTCAACAGTGGTTTCGAAAAGACTTCTTATAAGGTCTGACAGCAGAAAACACATGCAAAGCTAATAAAAGAATGTCACCAATTGAGCAATAGATTCAGTGATTGGCAACAATACGATAAGTGGTTTACATTAAGGATTGCACAGAGACATGGACCAATGTTACCAAACTTGCATCCAAGCCTCCTTTATCTATGAAACAACTATGAGAAAAAAGCTATTTGTCTAATATTGTCTAATGACAAGACCCTATTAGTCCAATATTTTCTGTCTCCATTGTTGGAACAATTTGAAAACAACAAGGGTGAAGGCCAAAAATTGACATGCAATGGGTGGCTGCCAATCGGTTTCCACTGGCAAAGGGACTGGGGTCCAACTTTAGATGCTTTCAGGAGCAACAATCACAGTTGGCAACCGCCTGGGAAATTTCAGACTCGCAGGGTATGATATCTCAAACACCCAAAATTAGAATATCTATTGTCATTGAAGAGCCATAATCTCGAGGCAATGAATGAAAATATTCCCCTATCCTCGTTTTCAATAATCAGGAAACATTAATCAGGGACCATAAAAGCCACCTAAAGGGCAGTTGTGATTAATACAAAGCAGATATCAATATTCTGAACAAACCCATTTTTATTTTATCTCGACTCATTTTCAAACTCAAGCCTAATTCAAGTGCCTATCTTGAAATAACAAAAAATCTGTATACAAAATGAAAGTTATCATATACCGTCTAATCCATTTAAGGATCAGATGCCAGCAGTCAGTTGGTGGTAGCTATGTAGGTTCAACAGATACGCATCAGCATGTCCCAAGAATCACAACCACACGATTTCAATATCCCATACAAGTACAACACTTATAAATGCTAAAATTTAAGCGTAAGCTTGTATAATTAAAAATCACTGCCAGTATAATAACCCATCATAATAAGATTACTAGAAGGCTCTAGAGTTACATGTGTCATCATTAGATAGAGAATGAAAAGTATAAAGAAAGAAGGGAGGAATAGACAACAGAAATGAAAATGAAGAGTTAATCACTTGTACTCTCTTCTGTACAAAAAGGACTTCTTTTTTTCTGTTTTCTACCCTCAATATTTCTCTTTCATTTTTGTATTTGAATCTAAGAGAGTAAGAATAATTGGACACTTCGAAGTAACACATCAAGTCAAAGACCAGACCTGGTTCTGCCAATATTAATAGATTGCATACCATTAGCGTGTAAATGTTTCACATATGCATGACAAGTAAAATGTACGAAACGTATTCTTTCTATGTTTGTCTGTTCTGTTGCATACCGTTAATGCTTTTAAAGTTGCTAAAATGTCCAAATGACAAGGAAGATTTGAGGAGTTAGATAGAGAATGAAGACTATAAAGAAAGAAAGGAGGAATAGACAACAGAATGAAAATGAGGAGTTAATCACTTATAACCTCTTCTGTATAAAAAGTACATCCTTGTCCCTTAGCTACCCTCAGTTTTTTCTTTACTTTCTTTGTTTGAATCTTAGAGAGTAAGGATTCTTGTACTCATCAAAGTAAGACATCAAGCCAAAGACCAGACCTGGTTCTGGCAATATTTATAGATTGTATACCCTTCATGTGTAAACATTTCAATTTTCTGAAATGTTCTCTTTCTTTGGTTGTCTGTTCTGTTACATTTTGTTAACCAATTTTAAGTTGCTAAATTGTCCAAATGCCCAGTAAGGGAGAATAAAGAGTGCGATGGGGTAGTCGATAGATGTAGTAGGTGTAGCCTATGACAAGAAAATAAGGGATCAGGTGCATGGAGAGGAGGGTTCTACACCTTGTAACACCAAAAAACATTCACGACTACACTTCAAGCCATGTGAACATAATGCATTACATATGTGAACCGATAACTGGAGTTTTCGCCCACAACGTCAAACCCCCACCCCATTCTTTTCTTGTGTGGAGTGTTTTCTCCCTTTGGTGAGTGTTTCACATGGAAAAATGATTAGCAGTGATGGGATTTCTCATTATGCCAAGTTATTTTGCATCGGAGACTTCTGATATATGTGGAACATTATAAAGACAATTGACATTCCATCTGCTAAAGATGATCCAAAGATCACAAACAAGGCATTACCCAATTTGATGCATAATTGTGGAATTTATCGACAATCGACATTCCATCTGCTAAAGATGATCCAAAGATTACAAACAAGGCATTACCCAATTGATGCATAATTGTGGAATTTATAGGCTAAAACGACATATTTCTCCACATAATGTAGATATCTATTGAAACCTCTTACATTTATATCTTTATATGGCAGTTCCAATTTTTTGTTCTTTTTATTGTAAGAATTCCACTTTAACAATATTTTGCAATCACCATAAGCTGAAATAAGTTAAATTATAACATGACCAAAATGGAGAAAACAAACTTGGTTACCTCACTGAGAATGAGGACCCCTTTCTTGGAAGCTTGGCAGGCCACAAATTCGTAGCTGACAAGATTCATTCCATCCCTTAAAGATGTAACAAGTGCTACATCTAAACAAGAGATGTATTTTTAGAGAAAAGGACACCAAAAGACATCATTGTAAGAATTTAATCTCAAAACAAACTGTAAATTTGCATATTGTCAGCTCCATGTGATATGTAGGACACATCTACACACTACTGATAGTTTGGTGGACCAGAATCAAATGATATGAATGCTCAAATGTGAGAATAATTAAAACATGTTTAAAAAGAAAATAATTCACATCCAATTATGTAAATTGTAGGAAGGCATCTTTGCATAGGAAAGCCAAGACAATTGCTCTATCAATCACCAAGGTGGTAGCTACGGCACTAAAGCATTAATCTAGTGTACAAGTCATTTTACTTTAGAATCTTTTTAAATGGCTCATATAGTGAACTGATTAGGGGTGTGGTCTCCATCAGCGAGACCTTTCGTTAAGGTATGTCCCACTTCATAATCCTTTCCAAATAAGTGTTTCAACCATTGAAAGTGAGTGAGAGCGTAGGTTATAGATGGACAGCCATTGCATGAGCTATTTCCTAGCTCATTCCAAGAGCCATCTAATTGACAGCTTTGTTTTCAGAATGTATGAAGCCATCCTCCGAAATGAAATCTGACTTTCCAAGCTCCAGCTTCCCCTAGGAAGATTGAAATCAGGAACTCAATATTTTTATCATTGTATCAATTTTTGTTTTGTGATCTTTCCAATTTGGTTCTTTCTCCCATCCCCCAAAAAAGAGCTCCACACAGAAATCTCTAGTTAGCCCAAGACTGAAGGATTTTCCATCCTTCACATATGATACATATTATTTCTATGTAAACAAATTCCAGTTCCTCGTTTTGAAAAAGAAAAACAAATTCTAATTTGGTGACAGAGGATAGGGCTTTCTCAATTGACCACGGAAGCCAACAACCGCTTAGCCTTCAATAGTAATCACACAATACTGATGGACTTCTAAAAGGAGGATACTTATAAAGTGAAGAGAAATTTTAACCAGCATGAAAGAGGGGGAAGGGGGATAGTGAATACCACTATTCAGACTTGTGCCTTTTTTATTAAGTTCTAGTGATCACCAAAACACACAAGCATCACAAAAATAGGGGTTTGTGATGTTGTAAATTGTGGAAGACCCACTGATATGAAAACAAACAAATGAGCATGTTACTAAGAAAAAGACTCGTGAAAAAAAACAACATTATAATTAATGAATGGACAGTTACAAGACAGCATTGATACTTGAATTGTAACTAGAGAGAAGAAAAATAAATCCATTTGAAACCTTGTGGTATCAGTTTTTCATATTACTCTTCCTTTGCCATAAATTCGGCTCAAATTGAACCCTAAAATAAAATGTTGAAATGACAAAACCAGCTCACTACTAATTGATCAATAGCATTTCTCATTTCACCTTGTTTCAAATTTGAACCGAACAAAAAGAGGTCCATTATTTGTTCACTTCAAACAAATTCATATACAATAAATTGGCCAACATAAAAATGAATGCTTCTAAATCTGAGGTTTATAGCACAATAATGGATACCAGTAACAGCGTACAGTGCACATAATGCGTGAAAGTCAAGAGAACGGTCCTGTAAATAAAGAAGGAAGTGCTTTAGAAACCTTTACATTACTCTTGAATGGTAACAGTTGAAACAAGAATGTTGGGACTAAACATATGCTGCAATCTTGTAAAGGTAGTATGCAAGAAAAGAAAAATAAAGTATGCATTCTCATTAGGGCTTGGTACTTTGTGTGCACAACTTCTGTGTGTGTGTGTGTGTGTGAGAGAGAGAGAGAGAGAGAATACCAAAGGTTTGACTCTGCCATTTCCAATTAAATTGCAAAAGTCTAGGGAAGAATAAAAGATTATCACTAAAGAGAAGGAAACAAACTACAATATTTGCAAGTTTCGACAAGGAACATTCGACATTATTGGTTTATTACAACGATAAGCATTACAAGCATCATATGCCATCAATTTATTGATTGAGTTACCTAAGATTTTGTCACCTTTTATAATGGGAATTCTAGTTGAATTTGGCATACATATTAAAATATCCTGTCTTCACAATGCCGGAGCATATACTCAATCATTTATGAATAATTTTTGTGTTGCTGAACGTGATTTATTTATTAACTTACATGCCCAAATACATCCCAACAATGGCAATTCAAAACACAAACATCGTCATTTATTGGATGTTGCCCATATTATAAAGTTTAGCATGCATGTATCAAAATGCTATTGGACTCATGTTCTTCTTACGGGTGTGTATCTTATTAATCCTGTCATTCTTCATTTTGGACAACAAGTTTTGTACATGCACCACCATCCTGTTTAATGCTAGTATCTTTCGCTGTATTGTCTTTGTCCATCTTCTTGCTCCGAGTGATAATAAACTCTTACCACGTTCCCTCAAGTGTATCTTGAGATATTTTCCGTCAAGTGCTTCAATCTCGTCTCTCGTCCATACTTTTAGTAGTGTTGATAATACCTTATTGGAGTCGCCTCCAAGGATCGAAATATCGTTTCGAAGTACCGTTTCGGTCAGCTCAAAAACAGAAACGTTTCAAAAACGCAATGGAAACACAGAAAAAATATTTAAATACGTGGAAACATGTAGAAATACAAATACAATCAATTTATTATAAAGATAAGCTAAATAAGTGATTAATTTAATATATTTATTCGGTTAACATCCATTTATATAAGAATAAATTTAAATTGGAGGAAAAAAAGGTTTGACATGAGGCGAAAATTATTTAAATTAGAATATTATCCAATTAATAATATAATTTTATTATAATACTAATTTACTAATTAATAATACTAAGTGCAGCATATTATTATAATACTAATTTATTAATTTAAATTGTGTCTTCAAATTAATAAATAATATTATTTCATTAATATTAAAATCATTGTGTACACGATGATTAAAACACATAAACACTTAATTCTAGATATTTAACAAATAAGTTATAATTAATAAAATGACTTGCAGTTATTTAATATGTAAATTTAACAAATAATAATAACATAAAAGAATAATTATAAAAAGAAAAAAAATAATGAAAGGTATCAAATTAAATTAATAGTAGTTATGTATAGTTAAAAGTAAAAAATTATAATGCAGTGGGGTATTAAATGTAATTGTTCATTACTTAAATAAAAAATATATATATATAAAAGGTAGCACAGGTATTTTGACATGTTTCGATCGAAACGGTATTGTTTCGATCGAAACAGTACTGTTTCGACCGAAACGGTCCGACAAAGTGACGTTTCGACCGAAACTTTAGAATTTTGGGATTCAACCCATGTTTCGTGTCGGTGTGTTGAAATTCTGAAACATTTCGGAAGTTTCGAACGTGTCGACACGACATTTTGATCCTTGGTCGCCTCCTTCCTTTGTGTTTAGACATACTATTGCTCTTGATTTAGTATTTCCTAGTCAAGGGAAGCTTCTATAACCTACTATTCCTAATCTTGTTTCTCCTTCCCCCCTAAATTTTGTTCCTTCACTCCAAGGGCAATGACGTTATTCCATGTGCTCTAGCCCTACAAACAATGACTACTTCTACTGAGGACCAGACATCTAAGTCGTCTGTTGATCCATCTTCTCCTAGTTTGTCCATTGCATTGCAGAAAGGTATTCGTAGTTGTACAAATAACCTTATTTCTAATTGTCTCTTTTCGTATGCTTTCCATATCACTTCATCGTTTTGCATCGTTGTTGTCTTTTTTGTGTTTGTTCCTAATTTCTTCAAACAGACCTAGACATCTCTCAGATGGAAACTGGCTATAGTGGATGAGAAAATTATTGCCATTCACGAAAAACGAGTAATGGAACCTCACTCCTATTCTCATGACATGCAATCTGTTAGTTGTCACCGGATGTATACTGTGAGGTATCATCTGGATGACTCGGTTGGGCACCTAAAGGCACGAGTAGTTGCTAAGATATATACTTAGACATATGGTATGGATTATGTTGGAGCTTTTCTCTCGATGCCAGACTTAACTCAATTACAGTTTTGAATTCTGATGCAGTGATTTTTGATTGCCCCCCTAGATTAGTAGGATATAAAGAATAGCTTTCTACACATAGGTATACATAAGGAAGTATATATCCTTAAACCACAGAATATTGCTGCTTATCAGGAGGGAGAGTTAGTATGTCATCTCCATAAAATACTCTACGGCCTGAAACAATCACCTCATCCATGATTTAATCCATTCAATACCGTTGTACCTCAATATGATTTTTAGCACTCTACTTCAAGACCATTTTGTGTTCAAACATTGTTCCTCCACAAGTATAGTTATTCTGATAAAGTATGTTGATGACATTACTATCAATGGCAATGACTTTGCCGGTATTAAGATCCATTTGGGAAAGCAATATACACTAAAGACTTGGGTCTTCTCGGCCACTTTCTTGGTATTGTGTTTGCTCAATCTAAGGAAGATATCAGTTTGTGCCAGTGAAAGTATGTGTTAGATTTATTGTTTGAAACTACGGTGAATGCCCAGTTAATTCCCCGATGGTTCCATAACTAAATCGGATGGCGAAAGTGGAAAAGTTTCGGAGGACACGGGTTGTTATAGAAAACAGCCACACACCTAGACATCACTTATGTTATCGGTGTTAGTATGTGCATATTCCTCGTAAGCCTAACTACGAGATTGTTAGTCGTACTCTTCCATATCAAAATAGGCAAAGGATTGTCATATCAGTCATTATCATCCATGAATGTTATTGCTTTTTCTCATATTCAATGGGCAGTCAATTGAATTGATAGACGTTCTAGTTCTCATTACTGTATGTTAGTAGTTGGCAGCTCATTCTAGTGCAAAGACTCAGTACCCTGTCATGGCTAGTACTGAGTGGGTGATGTTAAGGATTCAATCTCCACTTAATAATATAGGTGTTCACATGTCATTTTTGTTATTTTTATCCACTATTGTTTTAGAATGTTCTAGCAAGGATAATGTTATAATTAGTTCAAATCTCCTAGCATTATAACTAGATATTGAATGTAGGAAGTAAAAACTCTACACATCCAATAGATTGCTTTCTCTATTCCTTTTCTTCTCTTTCTTTTCTCCCAAACCACAACATTCCACCATTGCAGGCTTCAAGTAATCACTTGCAAGAACAGCCTCCCCTTACATCATTTATGACACCATTCACAAGGAAATAGACTGGAAAAATATTAGTTCATTCCGCTAATTTCATGTACGTTTTTTAGAATTCGAATAGAAGATTGCAAGATTTCAATTCAGGCGCTCAAACAGCTCTAACGCCTTTATTCTGTTGGTTTGGCTATTGACAAAAACAAAACAGCATAAAAACAAATCCCTAGAGTGTGAATTTAGATAAAATCAAACTACCGACGTGATAAAAAGTAGTAAGCTGCAACTGTTGAACTGCTAGTTAAAGAGAAAGTTATTCATCTACTCTACCAATACAACATATATTTTAGGACCAAAAGTATCTTTTTTAGATATCTTCTCCTAATTTGACTGACTCTTATAACCCTTCCACAACGTAAGCAGTTCAGAGTTGTTGCATAGTCTTATGAATCAGAATATAAGACAACAAGGCATAGAGATATACCAAATGATGTATTGGAACGCTTGAAAGAGTTCCAAATTTTCCATTAATGCGACCGACAATTTCATGAACTTGGCATGTGAGCTTTTGATCTGTCAAAGCAAAAAAGTAAAGAAACATACTTTGTAGACTGCTCTGATTAAAAACAACAGAAAAACAAAAAGCAATAAACCGCAGACTTTGAAGCACATATTACTAAACTGGAAAACCTCACAACTACCACTCTAATTATTTTTGGAATTTCGGTCAGTGAGATACATTAAGATTCCTTGACAATTCGATCTTATTAAAAATATGAAGACTAATTTGATTAAAAACAACAACAAAAAAAAGGAATAAACCTCAGACTAGTTGAAGCACATATTACTCAATTGGAAAAACCTCAAGAGCTACTACTCAAATTATTTTCGGAATCTCGGTCAATGATATACACTAATATTCCTAGACAGTTGGAGCTTATTAAAACTATGACTGATTTCAATTGGTCAAAGTTTGAAAAGGGACTGAAAAAAAAAATTTAGAGGGCTTGCTTCTGAAATGAAGTTTTCCCCAAATCATGAATCCTAGGAAACATCAAGGAGAGATGACAAGAATCTAACAAAAATAAGATAAAGAAAGCCAACCCAATTTGTCTTATCCATAAGAGCTATCATTGATTACGATTACAAATAGGCCAATTTCAGTGCATAAGCAAATTTAAAGTTGTTTCTAACAAATCCAAATCTGGCAGATACTAGCTAAATTTGACAGATTCAAACTTGATATAATATTGGAATATGAGATTTTAAAAAGAAACAAAAAAGAAAAAAAAAATTATTAGATAGTACGGTAAACAAGTACTTTAGAGAAGAATGAAATTTTGATGAGACTCGAAAAGAAGAGGTCCAAAGATTTGAAAGAGAAAACTAGCCGCTACTACCCGTTCCATCCTCGAGCAATGCTCAAGGAGAGACATAGTGGCACCTTTAACTTGGGCCATCATAGAAGCTCCTTATTTGGCCCAATGATTTATAGTTTTACATGCACCATCTATAACATTTTGTGAGATATTAAGAATTAAAAATCATAATCATCAAAGTAGCTTTGCCTTTTCTAATCTATTTTTATTTTTCTTGCCTTGCTGAAAGAAAAAACAAAAATACAATGTTGAAGAAATGAGGCTCCTCTATGTAATGAATTCTGGCAAGGTTCAAATTAGTAAATTAAAATTTTCCACTAATTCTTTCCCTGACCAGGAGTTTCCCATCTCCACAAAAGGTTTTCAGTTTTGAAAATCAAATGCGAAAACTCAACCTCCCAAATATTAACATCTATTTCGATCGAGGATATTAGGGTCAATATATATCTGGTAAACTATTCTGAAAAGCCTTCTATATGATCAAGTAGACACAAAACAGAATAATAAATGGCTCCAACCCATATCTAACGTTGAAGAAAGTTTTTGTAACTGTTGCAAAACTGCAAGAGCGTAAGCGTTGGAGGCATGCTCAAAGGGCAGGGGCAGCAGTATTTTTCCAGATGCCATCACTAGATTGAGATCTGCAGGGTGGTCGGATCTTCGACTGCCTAGTATCAGGTGAAGAGAAAGGGTGAGTAGCCTTAGTAGGGCTCAAACCTACAACATACCCGTTGTGAACAGTACGTTTCAACCAATTAAACTATAAGCCCCTACGGATCTCTACATGCAATTCACTCACTTCAGGAAGAGTGGACGGGAAGAGGAGGCATTTGCTCCATCTGCTTCTTTCTCTTCCCAGGCATTTAAAAGTAGAGCTGGTAATAATGTACACAATTGTTTATGGTTCAAGATGGATAAATTTAAATTAGGATAGACAGCTTCTCTTTTCCGTGGTTTCAAAATTGTCTCGTTATGGCTGTATGATGGAACATAAGCAGTAATGAAAAAAGGAAATGTCAGGAACTTGAGTCATGCACGCCAATACTCGAAACTCGAAAGAAAGTCCCTAAGATGCCTTCTTTGGAGATGAGAAGATAAAGAAGATGATGAAGAAACATACATTCAGGAACATCTGTTCTTGTTGGCACAGCAATTTGCAGCAAAACTACTTTATCACGCCAAACTGGATTTTCTTCAAGAAATTTTTCAAATGCTAAAATCTTTTGGGGAATTCCCTTAATCATATCGAGACGATCAACTCCTAACATTACCTGCCCATAATCAGGGAGTAAGAATTAGCATTTTACATAATCGAATAACAGTGTAATTGAAATACTTTTAGATAAACTGACTATCCACATTCAAGTTTGCAGAAATGACCTAGCTTATTTTATTCAAGCTTGTAGGTCTTAATAACAGAAAGATAAATATATTTTTGCCAAAAAATTAGAGAAGTCAACAGATTGAAGTTTGAAACATGTAGCAATATACCTAAAGACAAATACTTGCTCTATGCACAAAATCAACTGATAGCTTTAAAATAATGCTGGAAGCATTCAAGCTTGAAGAACTAATGTTTTGGTCATGCATAGGATAGGGGTCACACGTATATTTTTCTAACTTGTAACCATATATCTACAGACAAATGCTTGCTTTATGTGCAAAACCAATTCGTAAGACCTCAGAAAAAGCCAACTGAGAACAAATAAACTTAAAAAGATATAAATAAGGACAAGATGAATTATAGAACATTTATAGATTGGATGGAGTGCAAGCTACTTGTAGGATGAAGCACAAAAATCAGATATCTCAATTTAAATTGAAGTCCAATCAAAATTTACAAGTCCTAGTAAAGGTGGTGCTTTCAGAGGACAGAAATGGCACCTACCTTTCGACCAGCAAATCTTTCTTTCAATTCTTTAATGTGATTCTTGACTTTGGGGAGTTCAAGAGCTCGAATGAACCGATCAGAATCTATCCCAATGGGAAACTGCAGTTTCAAGTTCACAAGACAATGATTAGGCATAACGGCGTAGAATTCAGGAGCTCCATGAAAATTACTAATGGAGATAATTACCATGGGGTGAAATATGCATCAGTTTTGCAAGCACATGGGTGATAAAAGAAGTAAACCAGTGATGAAAAGATAAAATATATACCGCAGCCACACGAGTCAGCTTTCCTTGATCCTCCACACCTTCAGGTGTACCCTCAAGGCCAAGAATACGGGTACAGGCACTAACAAAATGCCTTGCATAATCATAAGTATGGAAGCTGGCAGTGAAAAATCAAACAAATAAAGCCCTTGTCATCTTGAGAACTTACAAATAAAATTCAAATTCAAGGGTAAATCTAAACTAGAACTGACTTAGGATCTATCAATAAAAATGATAGTTTTCTCCAATGCTTGGAATATCTAATCAATTAGGCAAGGTTTCAGATTAATAAAAAAAAAACCGCTCTTACAGTAGTCCAAAGTACTCTTACGGAATTATGAACGATGACTTGATGTGTTATGACTCTCTTGACATGTCCTCCCTTACAGATAGTTGCGAATTCTCCATACATTGGGCAGGAAAAAGATTAAACTCTTTAAAGTAAAAACAAAACTATATGCATGCTAGTGTATACAAGTATCAATGCGAGCAGAAAAAGTGATAGGATATATCAGTATGCCTATAACAAAAAGATCATATGGTCTATTTCCTTGTGCAACAGAATGATAAAATTGCAATGTAATTGCCAAGTTAAAGGTGTTGGAGACCGGTATGCATCAGCACCACATACTCTTATATAAATAGGTTTTGTTAAACTTGAGGCCATGTATAGACGTCCAAGAAGCCTCTCTGTCATGTTCTCCATTCCTCTCTCATTCTCACTGACCAGATATATACAACATTCGGTTTGTCAACTCTAAGGTCTCGAGTAAGATCATACTATTTCCAAACTCTGTGGATGTGATTTAACCTATTTCAATCTCCGTGGAGCCACGACCATCTCTTTAGAATATTTTGAGAAGATAGTAGCCAGGATTGCATAATGGGATACGAAATTGAGTTCTTTCTGCTAGTGCTGAGCAAAATTTTCGCTTGGCAAAAGGAGGAAGGATATTTGAGCAACTTATAATTCAATTAATTCAACTTCCATTAATAGCTAAGGCGGTTATCATAAGTAGGCCGCCAAAGGGTAGCCCTTCTTGAAGGAAAAGAAACTTAAAATTTGACAACTAGGGTTCGCTTGGTTGCCGTATTTCAAAAGAGAGGACTGAATTAGATAATCCAGATTCCAGACTAATCCCACATAGACAGATAAAACACATTTGGTCAGGCATATCTCACATTAGGTTAGTTCACTTACCTCTTAGTACTGATGTCATATTCACCAGAAGGTCATCAATCTAATCTAGTTCAACTAGAACATTCCACCATCCATCCAACTAAGTTGACTGTTGATGCAAACAGAAGGACACTGGATACCAGGATTTTTCATCAATGTCAAAGTGTGCAATTGTTATAATATGCATGCATAAGTCAAATATTCGCAAAAAATCATTAATAAATTGGATTTGATCATCAGGTTCTACCGTTCAGAAATCTGACAATTGCATTCCAATCATTACATATGATCCAACAACTGATTTTTTTCAAAAAAGTTTGAGTTTGGCGGACCTACCTCATTGACGCCTTTGTAGGCCAGGCCAAAATGGTGAAAAAAGCAGCCTATGACCTCACCGTGAGGCTTCTGGATTAGGGCCAACACGTAACGAGTTGAACTGGCCCAAGGATAAATAGGCCATCACTTCAGGCCAACTCGTGTGTCTCGGGCCTTTCGCCGAGGATTAAATTAACTTTGTCAATTCATATCAATGATGTTAGTTACACCGTAGGGAAAAATAGTAAACTTGTAACCTAATATAGTTGAACTATATTATGATACAATTTTCCCCTTGGAATTAAAATTGACTCAATACAGAATTGTACGTATAAGATACTTAAAGATATAATCTTGCATATATATAGCATTGATATGTATAGCATAGAGGTTAATCAGGTAGAAGTTCTGGCCATCTAGAGTACTTCTAGAAGATTAGCCTCTTGTGGTTTCTTTTGGATCCTGTAATGCTCTTTGCAGAACTGGACTTGCTCTTTTTTGTAGATGTAAACTTCGCCACTTGGGTGGTTGTATCTTTTCACAGAGTATCAATACATTTTACTTACGCAAAAAAACATGGACCAATTTTAGCATCCACATGTGCTATAAAACCAGATCAAAGAGTTTTAATCCAACATGCCTCCTTAATCTACTCCATAATATGGCAATTGGCAAACCAAATGACCCTTTAGGTTACTGATTTCAGCTTTCGTGAATGAAACCTCAGCCTTAGTTGTGTGATGTCATATTGTCACTCAAATAATAATAGAAAAAATGAAACTAAGACACATGACATGAATGGTGCGTGCAAAATAAAAGGCATACCCAACTAGGTCAGCAGCAAGAACAGATCTTAGTAGCTCAGATCGAGAAGGCAGTGTCCTGTGAATTTCCGAGGAAGGGAACGGTGTATGGAGAAACCAACCAACTTTCATTTTATCATTATATTCTTTAAGGCATTTTGGAAGAAACATCAGATGGTAATCATGGCACCAAACGACATCGCCCATTTCATAGTGCTCATTAACCACATCAGCAAACATTTGGTTGGCCTTCTTGTATGCAGCAAACTGAGACTGAAAACTACGAGTGGTCGCAAGGCGATCTTCTTGCGGAAGCCCAAGATAATGGAAAAGAGGCCATAAGATGTTGTTACAATAGCCATTGTAATATTGATGAACAATCTCTTCATCCAGAAAAACTGGAATGCACCTCTGCAGTCACCAACACAATCTCAGGAACATCACAAAAATGGATAATCAAACATGACTTTTGTAGCTTATGAGTATAAAAATGCAGATATGAAATGTTTAGAACTTTATAATCAATGAAAACTTTGGTATGGGACCAAATTTTGTGAACCTTTTCAGCTAGAGCTTTCGTAAGTGATTTCTGTCCAATTTCATCTGGTACATTTACACCAGCCCACCCAATCCATCTGGCTTCAAACTCATTCACACCTTCAAGAAAGTTATCAGATATCAATTATTACGCCTAATAGAGACAGAAAATGAATTAATGTGGAGCATCAGTTCATATATGAATTCAGCATGTACTTACCCAAAAGTGCACTGACAAGGCCACCTACACTTACTTCTAGTGTCCAAGAGTCCTCGCCCTTCCTAACTGCAGATACAGGTAGACGGTTGGCCACCACCAATAATCGTTGTTTGGAAGACTGCCCTTCTTGCCTCTCATATCCATAAGTGAGAGCCCTTGCTGCTGCAATCGTTTCCACGGACTCTTCCTCTCGAGACCAATCATCACCAACTATATACAAGTCGTTCCCATTCTCAAAGATATCCACCTCCCTGTTACCATCTCTTACCTTTTCATTTGAATGGTGAGACCTGTTAGATCTCCTTAGCTCTCTTTCCCTCAAAAGCCTTTCCAATCTTGTTCTGGGTGTGGCGCAATCATATGTATACTTATTTCCAGACATAGCACGGTCTGTGATTCAGCCTGCAATTAAAAATCTTCCGTAAATTTCACTAATGCAGGCACTCATTTGCCTTTAATGTTACTACTCATTCATATAATAACTAGTCTCTTCCAATACCCTTTTGCAGGAAAGTTGTTTATATTTAAGCAAGCCCCTATAAATCGGCAAATCAAACTAATTAATAGCAAGTGAAGAGATTGAAAACCAGAAAACAGACGACATATACTTCAGCATAAGTGCATATAAAGCTAATACACTGAGTCAGACAACTTAAGATTTCCACTACAATAAAGTAAAGAATTGGACCCTGGTCACTCTCATGCCTTCACCTTTTGCCACCAGGAGTGAGGAATTTAAAATCGAACAAACAAAATGCAGACAAATTAACCAATTCTCCCGAAAGTTAATATGATTCCAAATTATTGACAACATGGATACACATAAATATGGTCCCCCAAACTTGAAATGGACCATCTGTATTAGCAGAGACTCGTCAGGCGATATTGTATTGAGAAGAATCTACCAAGTCTTCCAACTTCTGTAAAACAAAGTCGTCCTTATCCAGCTCTTTCACACAACACATCACTTCTATGCATGATACCATTAGAGATGAAACCATCAACATAACTTATAAATGAATGAGCCTAACACAAATATAAGGAATTTATCCAGTTGCATGCAAATGAAGCATGAAAATTAGTCCATCGTTCAAGCAAATTAGTCCATCCTTAACCGAATTAATACAAGAATCATTAGAATGACTCTTCATAAAGCTATCAACAGTTGAGTCACCAAAAAAATTAACTGTAGTTAAGAATTATGTGAAATTAATAGCACTACAAAGGATAAACAAATTTGAAAGACTTATAATAAAAGAAAAAACAAGTTAACTAAAGATCTAGAAATTTAGCAATCTATTTAAAAGAAAAACAGATCATACATGGGGCAGCATAACTCTGATCCACTGTGAGAATGAAATAGAATATCAGAAATTTAAGCACACACTATTCTAAGCCTTCAATATTGAAGCAACAAAATCACAGATGCTAAAAAAAAGTAGATTAAGAAAACATAAATGAACATCATTCTAAAATTGTGGTGTAAAATTGTATATTCCAAGTGACACATATACCATGAAAGTACCAAGTAAAAAAAATTGCAATCATCTGCAAAAACCCAAAAAACAGCAAATCAAATGAAAAGAGAGCACAAGCCCACCAAAAATAGATTTAACAGGAACAGAAAAAATTCTACAAAAAAATCAAAGTGGGTATATAGAAAATGGTACCGCGAACTAGAGTTTTACCGAATTGTTGTGCAAAATGCCGTTCTCTTCGGATGATTCCACATTCATGACCAATCCCAATACAAACCCTACTCTTGTATAAACATTTTAACTCCAATGGACTGTCCATATAGAGACGAGAGCAAGTTGGCTAAAAACAGATATTTTGGGTGGCTGTCGTCAGAACTGATAGAAAAAAATCATCACCCAGATGATGATTATCTGCAATATCCCTACACACTAAGAGAGAAATAGAGTACTGAATCTTCTGGGGAGTTTACATCACATGGCACAGAACTTTTAGGCTTGTAGCCATGCAGAGAAAGCGAGGGTTGAGCCAAAAATACATTGAAAAAAATATTATTATTTGGAAAAAATATTATTATTTAAAATAATACTATTGAGACATGATTTAAGAAGATAATTTGAGGACGTAACGATTGTAATTATTAAATTGTTAATAAATTTTAATATTAAATTATCACTGGATTTCAATACCGTTAATCCAATTCAATAATTATAATATATTAAATCTCTAAATTTCTTCAAATTATATCTATAAATTATGTCTCAATAATAATAATATATTATTTGTTATGGCAGGACATCATGGCAACACTGTACATTAATATCCCAGCTGTATTTTCACGTATATGGTTAGTGAATTTACATGGCCCTGTTACACCAGCTGAAGATAAGATTGGCTTTTTCAATATTTTGGTTCAAATATGGTGTGTGGGGCGCGGATTCGTGTTAGGTCTTAATAGATTTGTATTAAAAATATTTTATTTATATTTAATTTATTTATTAATTTATATTTAATGAATCATGTCTTATTTAGATTTTCGTGTATGAATCGTATATAACTAATATATAAGATCCCGTTTGGTAACGTTTTTTATTTTTTGATTTTCGTTTTTATTTTGATTTTTAGATTAAACAAGAAAAAAAAAA
>CM042186.1:5901071-5945918 GCA_023539305.1 Ilex asprella | reverse complement strand
TAAAAGAACTTTTTATCTCTCTCTCTTACTCTCTCATAATGAATTTTATTTTCTTTATTATGCTCTATACATAGTCGTAGGTATGGTCCATGTGTTAAATGCATGATATGACTTGAACATGTCTCGGTGGTTTCATGCTCTATTTGACTGTTTCGGTGTTCTCTTCCCAGTCAGTTACCGGATCATAAGCTGAAGACTGTATTTCAGTGGCCTCTAAATCATCTTCCTGAGTCTAAAGACGGTTACTCTCTTCTACTCTTCTGGTATTGGGAGGATTGCTTGAAGCAGAGGTGTTTCTAAACCTTACTTCTTCCCGCCTCATCAAAACTTATAGATTCACACAACATGGCTATCTTCTATATGTAGCTATCTTAAAGCAAACTTAATGGACGGGGTTTTTTCAGCCTTCATTTTTTTATGTCCCTGGACTTTAAGTCAATGCCTCTCTTCATATTACTATGGCACAATAAGAACTTGGTTAGATTTTTGTGATGGTGTTTTTATTGGTAGAGCGTATATGCCACTTACCAAGAAATAATATAAGCATGTCATATAGTCACGTCAAATAAAGGCTGTCGAATTGAAAAAAAAAGCATGTTTGTTGAGTTTACAATTTTACATTTTGTCTGAACGACTCATGATCCCCCCTTTGGGTCTTTTGTGTTCCCTGAAATCAAATCTTTAGGTTATGTGACTGACAAACTACATGTTCTCCATATAAATTCTAAGCACTTGACTTTCTTTCTAGGGTATGTATACTTGAGCATTCCAATGGTCTTATGCTTGTGAAGGCATTAATGTCCTTCAGAGTTCATTTAGAAAAGAGTGAGAGAGAGAGTCAATAGTAAGAGTTCAAATCTCATCCCCTGCTGAATTTTAAGCCCGAACTTTAGCATTAATTTTAATTTCTATCACCCCAAAAAATTGCTACATTATAAATCTATAACTTGTTGATCCATGCATAACCATTTCCTCAGGCTTTCATCTTCACATGGCTTTCAAGACTCTGGTTCTGGTACACATCCAAACACAGGTTAATAAATTCTCTCTCTCTCTGTTTTCTATCCCAAACTTTATCATTAATTTTAATGGTGTTTGAAAGGTGTATTTTTTTTTTTGTGACTTATGTCGTATATCCCTAACACATGTTTTTAGCATCATGTTTGTAGGCATACACAGTACGTGAGATTTGGCCATATAGGTTCCTCCATATCTTCACCGACCCATCAGAGGAGCAAGTGAAACGCAACCATCAAGGTAAATTGACATTTATGTTTTTGGGAGGCATTAGATATTTTTGATGATTTGTGTTGCGATTATTTTTCTTCATATCTCTCTATTCGTATCCAAGTTGTTTGCTTTGTTGCTAGAGGTCGATTTCATATTGGTATATTTTGATGTGGTGTACTTAGTTATATGAGAAGTTTTTACTACTTATATTGCATTTAGGAGTTTTTCCATATGATTTCTTTATATGTTTGGTTTTGCTAGATTTTGATTTCTTTGTTACTTTATGGACTGAATTTGTATCAGAAAGAGCTATGGACACATTGCCGCCAACATCACATGATATTTTTCTATTGCTCCTGTCCAACATCAAGAGCGATTTCTTATGCTCTTCTTTATCATTTTTTTGGTTAAAGTGCAGTAACATTCGACATTGTGTGTTCCTTGCAGTGGGTGGATTCTATGTGTACATTTGTGTTTTGGGATTAAAATTCTTAGAGTAAAATTTTTGAATATAAAGTAGGTTTTATACATTTGAGTGTGGCAAAACTACGACTAAATTTTTGTTCTTTTGGTGTTTGTATGATGATGTTTGAGGACTACACTTGCAAAAGTGGGAGTATTTGCACCACAATATAAACTACGACTAAATTTTTGTTTTTTTGGTGGTTATATGATGATGTTTGAGGATTATACTGGCTCAGTGGCTTCTTGAAAGCAATGAAAAATTGAATTTGCTAATGTTAAGGCTGGTTTGATGGTTGCTATATCACATGCATCATAAGTACTTTAATCATCTTTTACATGATCTTACCATAATATGGTTTTTTGCTGTCCAAGGGTGATCATTTCAACTGCTAGCATGGATGGAATGGAGGAATTTATATTGGAATGGGTGAGTTGGATTTTTTAATAGCTTCCAGCTTAAACGGAATAGACGTGAGACTCGGATTCTAATACATTTTCATGGTGGTATAAAACTAGCATAATATGTTTTGTTAAAACACAATGAGTTCTAATTTTAGCTATTCTCTTGAGGCCCTTTACACACGTTAATATTCCATGTTTGTTTATTTCTAACGTGTCTATGTTAAGTGTTTGTTTGTTTCATTTTTAAGAACAATGTAGGTTTTTTTTTTAATTGAACAATTTCAGACATAGATTATGGGGACAGTTTAGGCTTTTAGCTAAGTACATGTCCGAGTTCAGTGCTGGATTATTTCCTATCCAAATTTAGTGCTCGATATTTTTTGAATTGCACCGTGCCTTCAGGCACGAGTTATCCCTAGTATTTATATATTAAAGGATATATAGACAAATAGCATATATGTGTATATTAAATGATACATAGACAAATAGCATACATTTTAACACACATTATTTACTTTTCATCTATTTTTTTTTCAATTTTGGAATGATTGATTTTAGTGGGTTAGAAGGAAAGCTCATTCATCAACTTTTTCATTCTTCTTTATCAAACATGATGTTTTATATCGTATGATAAAATTTATTTCTTCTTGATTTATCTATTTTTCTAACTTTTTATCCTTCTATTTTTTTCATTGTGTCAAACCAAGCATTCTTCCTTAATGATATATGGTATTTTTCATCGGTGTTGCCCCCATTGTGGTTTTGAAAGATTTTGGGTTACTTTATAATTTTAATAAAATTCAAAACATTGTATGACATGTCTAATTACCTTTATACACTATAGTCTGTTAAATAAGTGACAAATTATCTCACATTTTTTAGGAACGAAGTTCTAGTAACTTTACAATCCATAATATAAAAAAGGACAGACTTCAATAAACTCATTCGATGGTCTTAAATAAACTCATCCAAAGATTATTAACATTTCTCTCAAAACCATTCACATTGTATCGTGCCTCGGGCACGGGTTACCTCTAATAGCAGATATTTTATTTTGATCATTTTCTATTGATTCTTTACTTCCATTTAAGTTCAACCATTATCATGGGCACAATAGAGAGATGATTTCCTAAATAAGGCAAATTTATCCTACTACTAAATTCCAAAGCAAACGAAATTCGGCTTAATCACCCTTTACTTTTTGAAATATCATCGGCATATGAGTTTCACTTTCAATTGACGTTCATTTAGTTAAATCGTACTCATCAAAAATTTAAATGAATATGTTTATAAAAATATTATAAATATTACGGTTTTCATTTATTAATGAGAATTAGATAATCCCAATGTCTAGACATCCTCACTCCGGCCCTGATTTTACTTCAAGTTTTTAGTAAACGTGTTTTATTAGACTGAATTACTGTTGTATCAAAAATTAAAAGGCACAATTAAAAAAAAGTAAGGTCCAAAGAACAAATCTGATATATTCTAAAGTAAAAGTAATATAATTAAGCTTACTAGAAAAAAAGCCAAACTCCACACACTACCAAAATTAGTATCTTTTGGGACAAGTTTTTTGGACTGACAGTGTTCATCATCACAAAAAAAAAATTCTTTTAGAGAAATAAAAAAAAAATTGTGATAGTAGTGTTGTCACAAAAGATTTATTTGTTGTCGCAAATACTATTCGAGGCGGTCATTACCGCCACAAAGATTTTTTGAAACTCCACATACTACGGCAAGACGTGTTGTCACAACACTTTACCTTAATAAGTAGAGTCTGAAAAAGTCTTTATGGCATCAACAAAGTATTTGTGGCAGTAAATAATTTTTTATAACAGCACTATCACTACAAAAAAAAAAAAAAATTTGTATTCAAAACACGCTTTTTTGTTATGGTAAACAATGTCGCCACAAAAAAACTTACCTCAAAAACACCAGGTCGTTGTATGTTAAAACAGAGATGAATGGAGTGATAATGAAGAGAGTGATAATGGATCTTGACTCCGCAATTAGTCTCATACTTATGTCTACTGTTGAAGCGTTAGGGATTCCCAAAGGAAACATTGAAGGCGCACTACCGAGGTATATAGTTTTAGTTTGAAATGTAAAATAGAAACCAATATGTTTTGAGGATTAGCGGTTGGCCTACTGTTGTTGAACTGTTAGGTCACAGGTTCGAACCTCACTAGTCCCCTACCCTATATTAAAAAAAAAAGAGACCAATATGTTTTTAAAACGGTCCTTTTTTTTAATGAACTTAATAACATAATTATGCTTAATCGGAACTGGAAAGTTTCCTAAACAACCCATTAATGTTTTGTTTCACCCTATTTCCTTAGACAATCCTTGAATGTTTAAAATGGGAGGTGTTGGATCAATCATTATTAATGAAGAATATTGATTTATTTGTGGAAGTGGGGTGTTAAACAAATTCATACATATCATTGTCAAAGGGAGAAAGAGTTTGCCTTTTGAAAGCTTGGGACATCGGGGAACAGACTAACAAACGGAAATAGATGCTAAATAGTATGTACATGTCCTGAGAATAGAAGCGTATTTAGAAAAGAATGTCATATATGTGTGGCCTCGATATGTGGGCAATACCAATATACTGGCAACAAGTATTAATTAGGTAGTGGAATATCTCTGTAGCTCGATCTTCAAGACAAACATCTCGGTACTTAAATATGTTTCTTTTCTATTCACCTTATGACTTTTTTACTTTTGCTCTCTTGTAATTACCATCCATATCTACATATTTTTCTAATATTTGCATTCAGCAATCACATATTTGTATCCTAAACTTTATACCAGTTGTGGTCATACTTTATGCTATTTTACTCGGGCAACTTCGATTTGAGTCAGGTTCACCCCTACCTTTCAGTGGCGTCTGACTATTGAGGATATGCTGCTGCAAGGCGTCTTTATTTGATTTTGGAGTCGTTGATGTATGTTAGTACCGTCACATGGACAGACTCAGCTACATTAGAACAATGTTTACATAACTCTTAAACTTGCAGACTAGCTCTTTTTATTTTATATTATCTATTTTATTCTATTCTAAATTGATTGTTATTTTATATATGTTTGTATATTCTTATTATATAATGATCTTGTAATAAGTTTGTTACTTACAATGTGTGTAATTGTGTTAATTTTCTCAATACTTAATATAGAATTGTTAAGGGTTGGGTTACAAAGGGTGTCTGACATTCTCAATATTATGCCTTAAAGATGACCAAACCTCCACGTTCTTTAGCATGCAATTTGGAGTTGTGCTTCTACCATTTCAAGCTTAAGAATTCTGTCGTAGTACACTGCTAGGACCGTGTTCTGAGACTTCTGCCACGAGACTACGTCACGGGACTTTGGGTGCAAAATCCTAGCCGCAAGACCTTGCTATGAGACCTATAATCCATTAATCTTGACACATGCAGGTCCAGCATGCAGTGGGTTTTGCATGACATTTAACCAATGCCAAAACTCTCTCTTAGCCACCAAAACACAATCTCCTTTAGAATGGTCTATTGATGTGGCCATCATGTGGCAATGATATAATATTCACTATCTACAATTTTAACTCTTTAAAAGTTATATTTTTCTCCACTATTTGGTTTATCTCAAACTTTTTGTTGGATGTTTTCACCTCTTTTCACATTGTAGATTGATTGTTATATGACTCATATTATCCTTCTTTGATTTTTTTTTTCATCTACTTATATTATAGATTGATTGAATTATAATACTGATACATCATTACAAAAAAACTCTTGAATTACATAGATATGAATTATCCACTTTAAATAAACAATTTAAAATAAACTCCTATAAATACTAGGGCTGTTAATTTTCTACATTATCCGAAATATGATTCAAACCCAACATAACATGGGATACAATGACCAATTCACACTAGTAAACTATTCAGTTTAGTGTCAAAACAAATAATTTGATTTTAACAAAAAAAATTATTTGAAGAAAATAACTAAACTTGTTTTATTTATTTATATTATTTGGTCTACTATTGTATGAATTGTTGAACTATTTAATAAATATGATGTAATGTAGATCAAGCATATTTTTAATTATTGTTACCCTATGTGTTGAATTTGTTGAGATAAATGGATGTTTTATTCATATAATTTCTAGTTTTTTTTATAGATTTTAAAATGCTTATTTCAAGTTTAAGAATTACCATGACATTAACCCAAAATGAGCTCACCCGAGCTTGGTATGATAAAACTTGTAACGACCTGATTTTCGAAAAGCTAAGGTTGGTAAAAGAACAAGTGTGAAAGTGATTAGAGATTCAAATTTTGAATAGTCAGACTGTGAATTGATAGACCGGAGTGGGTGCATAAATATTATGAAGATGGTTAGGATGTTTGTTAGGTGTAGGAAGATGACTGGTGAAGAGAAAACGGGTCAGGAAGCACAATTAGACGAATTAGGTTTAGCATGTACTAGAGAGTTAGAGGTGTAGGAATTTTATTTTTAGGTCAAATTGAGGGTCAATTTGATGTCCAAAAATTTAACGAATAATTTTATAATGCTTGATTTAATATATATGTAATTTTGAAAAAAAAATTAATTATTTTTTTGAATTTGCCAAAAATGTAAAATTACACAAATGTTATTGCGTGACAAGCGAGGCCTTATCTGTATGTTTTCCACCAATGGCTTTGGAGAGGGTTACTTAGTTGTTGGGGTATAAGAGGAGTGGGAAAAATTGTGGGAATGAGAGAAAGAGAGAGGAGAAAGAGAGAGAAGAAAGAGAAATTAGTGAAAGAAAAATACATATACAAAATTTTGGGTTTTCTTAGGAAGGAGCTTCGAATAGCCAAAGGTATACCAACCAATAGGTTGATTTTGATGTTCGAAAATTAATAGTATTGTTACATGTGTTTTGTGTACCATAGTTGCACGAATTTGAATTTGAAACTTTTGGGTGTTAGGGTTTGTGGATTGGGGTTGTTTTGAGATATTTGGTGGTTTAGTTTGTGTTTCTATGAGTTCAAGGAGGTGCTTGGTGGTGGTTTGTTGGCTTGTCGTGGCCAGAAGGGGTGTGATAGTGGTGGAGAAGTTTTGGCTAAGTGGCTTTTTGATCTCTTTGCGCTGGGGGTTAAGCTTCAAAGAGGGGGTTGTTTCTAACTAATTTGGACCTTGAGAATCTGTTGGTGGTCTCAGAAATGGGTTTAGAGGTCATTTGGGGGAGAAATCGTGAGTTACAGATTTGACCTATGTGAAAAAACCTCATTTTTTTGTAATTTTGACTTCATTTTGGGATGAATTTAAGTGTAATTCGACGCTTGAAACCTATGGGGTTTGATAGAGTGATGTGACATATGTGCTTATGCTCTAAAAGTAGGTTGAGTGGGGTACAAGAGAGTGAGAAACACAGGGTGAAAGAGGAGAGGTCGAAGCTGAAGTGAGGAACCTAGGGTTTTGGTCAAAGAAGGCAAAGGAGAAAGATAAAGTGGAGGAAGGTACCACTTGACACCCCGATGGCACATGAGGACACATCCATGTCCAATGGTTAGTGTTTTGTATCGTCCGTGTGGAGGTCTCGATAAAATTTCAAGTCAATATAACACCCGGATCAATATATGCTATAAAATATCTGTTTTACCCTCTAGGATCAATTTGACCTAGCTTTTTGTGTAATTTTTGCCAAACAAATTTTATATTAATTTTTAATTAGTTAAATTGAGCATGTGTATGAAATTTAATCAAAAAATAACATTGTATCATTTTTGGTTATTTCAGATCGAAATACTGAGACTTGTAGAATTTCTAAATTCCGGATTAGTGACTTGATCTGAAATGTGTACATGCTAGTGCAGACGATCAACAGTTGAATCCATAGGGAACTTATGTTGGTGCTGAAGTTAAGATAAATAGAGATGAAGGTGAATGAAAATCTTGAATTTAGAAGTTGAGATGGTGATGAAATTTTCTAAACAAAATATAAGATTCTTTAAATGGAAATAAAAGCCACTCTTTAGTTCGAGAATCCGAACTTGTGTATATGTGTTCGAGTGCTATATTTGTGTAATATTAATTACGCAATTAACCCCCTATGTCAATAGCAAGTTAATCGAAGGATATAGATTGAATGTGTGAATTAAGAGCATAACTCCAATGTCTTTGTAGAGGATCATAAGAATTGTTTATGCAGAGACTTAACTCGTCTATAAATAATCAAATAACTCTACAAAACATCTAATATTAGTTAAGTTATTCAACCATAACTTACATCACAATGTTAGTGAAGATCGAAAGATTGCTATGAAGACCTAACTTGGGTATTTACAGAAATCGTTAGTCACTTATGCCAAGACTTGACTTGTCTATATTTGATCAACGATTGTACAAAGTACTTTAGCTTTGCTAGATAATTCAATCATTCAACATATAAAAGAAAGGACAAAACAATAAGCATAAATTAATTGCACAAATATAACTTCTAAAAATAATTTACATGTCATTCACCTCTTATTAAAGAGTGCATGAGAAACTACTCACTCTTCATTGCTAGAAGAAAGCTAGAAAAGTGAATGAGTATCATCCCTCTAAGTAAAGGAACTTAGAATTAAAAATGGTGAACTTACAAAGAAAAAACAATGCTTATCTTCAACAAAGAATAAGTGAAACACTACCCACTCTTCAAGGCTAAGAAAGCTAGAAAGATGAGAGAAGTTCACTCCTTTAGGTGAAGGAGAAAGCCTAAGAAGCAAATGAAAGTAATACTAAGAAAGTAGAGGAAAACTAGTTACTTTTGAGGGTTTGTTCCTCTTCCAAAAGTTGGTATTGGAACTTAGTACAAATGGAGTATTTATAGGACAAGATGGCTTGAAATCCGGAGCTAAAGTCAAAAAGGTGAGATCTTATAATTTGAATTTGGCATTTGAATGCCAACTAGCCCGTTCGAACACTTTGCTGAATTTTCTGGAACTTCTGTCTGCTAAGATGTTGAGGTTGGATACCATTTAAATGCCATATATCCTGTTCGAACGCCACATATGTTGACCAGCTACCTAAATAGCTATGGCTACTAGATGCTAGATCTTGTATTATTCTTGCAGCTAGTTTGTTCAAACGTCATAGACCCTATTCGAACGCATTGCAAAAAGTCTTTATTTTTGCCTCCTAAGTCTTCATAGTCGGATCTCTTGTTTTTCTTTATCTCCCATATGTCAAATTAGCTTTCTATCCTGCAAATAATGACGTCAGACCTATATAAGCATCACACTGTAAATGCCCATAATTTTATCTCCTTAAATGCAAAACGTATGTAATTAACCGGTCCAATAGATGTTTTAATGCTATTTTTAATGGTTAATCAATTAGGTGATGCTCTGCAAACTTGTTTTCAAATTATTTTATATGTTATTTATGATCATTTAACATGTTTTGAAATTATGATTGGGTGTTTGAATAATGATTTGGAATTCGAACCCAGATTAGGGTTTTTGAGTGTGGTTCGCACAAATGGTCGTAATGATCATATTTCTCTTATTGTTTATATGAATTTGAAACTTTGGAATCTTTTGGAATTAAATGTAATTGCACAATGGTCGAGTGGCGAAGGGTTTACATTCCAGGTTATGGTTGTAGATGATTTCTCATTGAGTTCATAAATGTCTAGGTGGCCCTATTGGTCTTTGGACTGGGGTACCGAATTGTGATTAGGGAGCGTATCTTCCTCGGGGTGCAAATACCCCAAAAGGTTGGATTGTATGTTTGTATTGACCCTGAGTGGTCTATTAGGATGATCGTCCATCGGTCCAGCACTGTATTGATGTTATGATCATATTGTTGTGTTTCAACTTAAATATTTTCGCTCGATATTTTCTACTCTATTATTTATGTATGAGATAATTTTTTTTAACATTGCCTAATCATGTCAAATTATGTTATTTTTATACTCGCATGCTTTGAAATTGAGCTACATTACTGAGTTGTTGATGCTCACCTTACATTATTTCCCTTTTTTCAGATTAGTAGGTGGCGAGAAAGTTCGCGAATTTTGAAATGCCAATGTTTTCTTGGTTTTCTTATCGAAAAGCTGAACATGCATTACATTATAAGCGTCAACTTGTATCGCTATTTGTAATACGGGGTTATGACTTAATAGTGTATGACATATGAGGTGTGTAATCTATAATAGGTTTGATGTACATGTTTGAAATGTATATGGAATTAGATTAGAGTGTTTACAAATTTAGTATCAGTGTTTAAACATTGTTTGAGGATTGCATTAGTAATTGCTTGTGATGACTATTAGCACTCTAGATTATATGAAATTGGGTCGGGGTTTTACACCCCCACTAGGTAAGAAGTTATGTGGATTGATGTTGTAGTTATCAACCCCTTATTAAACTCAAGTATCAGAACCTTGTGCAATTTAATAGTAAGATATGAAAATAACAGCTTAAGGCAGCATTATTTTGTGTTTTACAAATTGATACTGTCCCAATTAATTAAAAACATATAGAGAAACAAACATTAACTTTTGGCATTAGACATATGTGTAACGAATCATAATATATTACAATTTTAACTTGCAACAAAAAAAAATGGCTCCAAGTATATTAAAAACCATCGAATTTGGCATATTAAGATCACGTTGCTAGTGCATGAAACAAGGTCTTAGTTGATAATAATATCATATAAGAGACATTTTAATCAATTAGATGTATCTGTCTATAGGCAATTATGCATCTCATAAATTCACATAGTAATTATAAATAAAAAAACACATAATTACACCATTTCTAATCATCTCTAAAAAATCACAAAACTAGATTTTGGTGTCAATTGAACATATACCAAGCAACAAATAAACAAAAATGTCAAGAGTGAACTATAGAAAAGAGGCATAGAGTGGTGTGAGATAAAAGTTAGCTAACCCACATAAATAGTATAGTGATATGGCTCCAATTTGGGCAAATTGCAAATTTAGATGTTCTCGGTTGAATTTTCACTCGTGTCTCTCGAATTTGACAGATGCATGTGGTTATCATGTGATTGTGATATCTAGGGTGTATTCTTCAAGGATGGGTTTAATGTGATCATATCTTGAAAAAGTTTTTTATCATGAAAAAAATAAAAGTTAGCTTTATGTAAATGGTAAAAAAATATAAAAATATAATCTTATGCAGACTTATAATTTCCTATTCTATCGGGTTAAATAGTAAAAGAAAAAAAAAATATAAACATCATAATTGGTCCTCAAACTTTGTCTCTGGTTGTAGTTTGGTCCCTGAACTTTTAATTGTCTCAATTTAGTCTCTCAACTATCAATTTCATATCAATTAAGTTCTTCCATTCATTTTCAGCTTTAGATCAACCAAAAACTAGCTCAATCTAATCCATTTCAAGTGTAAAATCATAAGTTTCCATACCAATTCCCAACATTCCCAATCTAAGAAAATCTGATTCGCCTTTAGTAGAGATGTTCTTCCCCCAAAATGATAGCAATTCTAAAGTTCATGTATGAGCAGTACAAATTTGGACCACTGACCCAATATAACCCCACAATAACACTTGAGTTGATTGATTAATTTCTTCAATTTCATTTTTCTTTATGTTTCTGATTCCAATTTTGTTCCAGTTGATATGGTGCTGAAGGGGATAATGAGGCTGAAGATACCAAGCACTTGAAAGTCAATAGCACACTATCTTTCTAAGATTCTTTATTTCTCTCTCTTTCTTTGTCTCTAAGGTGACTAGAGAAGGGGAAGAGCAAGTGACAAACATTCAATGGTTTCAACCACTGCACTTATGGATGTGGACCCCATTAATGACCAAGGAAAATAAAGGGAAAATGATGATTACCTCCAACAAAGCACAAAGAAGGTTAAAGAATCTCACACAACCCCCACAAAAGAAGGAATAATCCTAGATCTGACATCTGAAGAGATCAAAAACCTAAAGGAGATCAGAGTCCCATCCAAGAATAGAACTCTGCCAAATCCAAAAGAGGTAGTAAACAAGTAAGCTGACGCATCCAAAAGCACCATAAACTACACATCTACTTTGATAGAGGACAATAACTCCATTTATTTTGACCCGGATCAGTATGACAATGATTCAGAAAACTAAAGGATGGAAGATCTGGGTTTTTGAAAAGAATATGGTAGATACCACAATTCTTGATACCTCAAATGAGATGTGTCCCAATAGCATTCAATCTCACAAAACAATCCAAAGGATTAAGAGTAGATGGAAGAGTGGATTAATAGTAAAGCTATTGGGAAGATCAATTGGATACAATATGCTCTGTACTTGAATCAAAAACATTTGGACGTTACAAAGTGATTTTAAAGCAGTGAATATGGATTTTGGTTTCTATGTGATCAAGGTGGTTATAGGTAGACCATGGGTGATTATGAATCAGTATGTGACAATAAGAAGTTGTGAACTAGACTTCATCCCTTCCAAAGCCCAAAATATATCTTCGTCTCCCTGAACTACTGATAGAATACTATGAGGAGAAAACAATGTTCAAAATTGCAAAACCCTTGGGTAAACACATTAAAGTGGACATATGAACGATAATAGCGGAGGGAGAAAATTTTTTCGGAGTCTGTGTGGAGAGAGACTTGACAAAGCATGGAATTGTAGGTCACTCTTAAACGTATTGTGCCAATACCCACACGCCAATGACAGAGAAGAAGACCGAAGAGGACAAAGGAAAACAAATTGCAACTCCGACAATTGCTAGCCAAACCCAATGATCAAATCTGATAGATGCCACATGACCACAGTCAAGCCCAAATCCAAAAAAGCCAATTAGAGGAAGAAAAAAAATATGGCTCATAGATGATAGCCCAATCAAGGAGAAGAAAAACTAGACCAATCAACAAGACCACCCCATCAAAAGTCTCAATACAATCCAATAGGTTCCAGCTTTTGGATAATCAAAGCCCAAATTAAAAATCGAGCCCAACCCAAAGAAAACCCTGTAAGATCCATCGCCTAGTGGGCCAGTCAACCCAAGTAGAACAAAATAGATCAAACCCCAAAAAAAATTGGTTTGAGGATAGTAACAAAAACCCAACCAAAAAATGGATCAAAACCCAATAGGCAACCACCCCAAAAAATCTCTGACTCAATATAGATATTTGATAGTTAGGCTTCCTCCTTGAAAGAAACATCAAATCCAATGGATATAGAGACCTTATACGATCATCGAGGTGAGTCTTTTGATCTTTCCAATACCCCCTCACAGGCAAAAGAAACTAACAGTCTACATTCAAACCCTAAACCAAAAATTCTAACCCCAAACAACAACACATCTCCATCCCTTTATCCACTAAATCACCTCCTAGGAGTGAAATCACCTCCACGCCCCCTCACTAAAACAACATCTAGTATAAAAATCACCAAAGCCCTTTGATAAATCATCAAGAAATGTTGAACAAACTAGACCATTCTCCATATGTGAATTGGCCAGATCAGCTCCAATTCAGGCTAGCCCAACTGAATGTCAACACAGGTGTCTTCTTTACCAAGTGGAGGAGGAAGCATTATGGATCACATAAGTGAAATGCGTAATCCAAAAATTTTAAACTAACAATGAAGGCTTGCACCCTCAACTCTATAACGATGAGATACATAGCAATTACCATGAAGTCGGAACCTTCCCTCCAAGCTCAAAGGGAGGAAATCAAGAGAATCTTGTCATAGAACCCTAACTCTTGGTTTCCCACCAACATTTTAAGAACCTCAATGAAGATACACACATGGGATTGTATAGGAGCAAAAATATCACAATTTAGGAGGGGCTATGGCAGATATATATAGGACGTATAATCCTAACATAGTAGTCCTAATGGAGACTAGAATTCAAAGTTCAACTTTTGGTAATTTATTCGACTAATTTGGTTTGACTAACTCAAAGAAAGTAGAATAATTGTGAGATCTTGAGGTCCATCGATGTAGCGGGATCCCACAAGGGTTACGGTTCAGATTCAAGAGACTACTAACCAGAGCATTTACACCTTAACTTTAAAAATGACTTTGTTAAGTGGTTGTTCACTGCAATCTTTGGAGAGCTAGTTTGGGAAAATATGAGTACTATTGGAGACAATTTCAACTAAGCATGGATGATTGCAAGGGATATGAATGCTATTTATGCCAATCTAAAAGAAGAAGCATATCAACGGATAATGGAAGTAGGTGTAGGATATTAAAAAAAAGAATGGATTGGTGTGGACTTATGGATCTTTGATGTAGTGGTCCCAAACTTAATTGGACTAGAAAAAGGAAAGGACTAGCGAATACACTTCTATGACTGGATAGAGCCTTAGCCAACACAGAATGGGTATCACAATTTTCAAAGAAATTTAAGTCCAATTCCAATCTTGATATAAAAGTGAAGTTTCACAATGATTCAGGTAGTTGGTGGCCCTTTCGAGAGTTGCGAGTCCTTATGGTTCCAAGTCAATGCCAGATAAAAAGGATTTCAGTTATAATTTTTTGTGTGATTGTGCATCCATCATTAAGTCGGCTGGGCTACCTCTGGTTATAGAATCAGCATTAGAAGTCCCCACAAAAGGAAGGCTCCAAAAAACAGACTTGAAGCCTTCGTAAACTCATTGTTAGGTTCTATTGTAAAGAATTGCAATAGCTAAATGATGTTGTGTTATATCGGTTAGCCATAGACCCCCAGTTATTGGATCTAATCCTATAGTTCTTGTTTTTTGTTATATGAGTCATGTCTCACAATCAGCCCACACTTCTTGAACCTGTGGATCACTACAATGGCTGGTGAAAGTGAAATAGGAGACCTAATATTCTATTTGATCTCGAAGTCCTTGAAGTAACAAACTATACAACCTTTTTTGTAGCTGAGATATCTTACGATGTCATGATGCGCCCATTCCTTTAATATGAGCTTCTCTCGCTTTCTTACTATTCTTAGGAGGAAGACAAGTGGTGGACTGTACTGGGAAGTTCTATTTTTTTGGCTATATTTTGTTTCAGCAGAAGGTTTAGAATCGGATCCCGATAAAGTTAGGGCTATTATGGAATGACCTAAGTCGAGTGATTCCTCTTGTAGGGGATTGTAGCTAGCTATAGTATCACATGATTATTTCATCTCCTTTTCACATTCATTCTCGGTGCAAAACCGTCTAGTTGACCCAAATTGAGCAAAGGCGGCCACTTCGCGATATTGTGCAAAACCGTCTAGCTTTAGAAACATTTTTAGAAGGAAAAGACGTGTTTTGACTAGACTAAAAGGGCCCAAGAAACCCATTATTCTAGATACCTAGAGGATCTAGAAATGAAACTCCAAAAAGAATATAGTGAAACACTATAATTGGTGGAAATGTGATGGTATCATAAATCTAGACCCAATTAGATAATCTAAGGAGACAGAAAAACAAAATACTTTAGTTTATCCTCTCTTGTGAGGAAAGAGAAAAATTGACCACAAACCAATAAAGATCAAGATGGAAACTGACTACTAATAACACTGAACTCACCTCACTTGTCCAGAACTACTTTGCCCACCTATATACTACAATAACACACATCATAACAACATAGGAAGACATCCGCTACAGAGGGGACTAGACCCTACAATATGTAACATTCTAAATCTCCTTGTGACTGACCAAGAAATTAAAGTTGCAACTTTTAACTTGAAACCTTCCATAGCTCCTAGATCAGATGGACTCCAAGCCTTCTTCTAACAGAAATATTAGGGTATAGTGGGAACTTATGTGTGTAATGCAATAAAAATATAATTTCAATAAGAAAATGCCTAGAGCTTTGATTACACTCATTCCTAACACTGATAGCCCCATTCAAATTACACAGTTTAGACCAATTAGTTTATGTAATGTAAGCTATAAAATCTTGTCTAAACTCTTACTTGCTAGACTAAGGCGACGGTTGGATATACTTATAATTCTTAACCAAAGTAGCTTCATTCTAGGAAGACAGACAACAGATAACATCATCGTTACCTATGAAATAAATAACTCACTTACAAAAAAAAGAAATTAAAAACTGGGGATATGGAACTAAAGATTGATCTTGAAAAAGCTTATGATAGAATAAGTTGGGATTTACTACACAAAACTCTTATAGATTTTAACTTTCCTCTTTCCTGGATTGAACTTATCATGAGTTGTTTGAGAGGAACTAGACTTTCAATTTTGTGGAATGAGTCTAAGTTAGATCCCATTCCCCTAAGAAGAGTCTTAAGACAAGGAGACCCTTTATCCTCTATCTATTTGTTCTCTGCATGGAAAGATTAGGCTACATAGTCAAAGAAAAAGTGCTTAAAAAAATGAAAAGGACTGAAAAATCAATAAATGGCCCTGAAATAACCTACCTCTTTTTGCAAATGACTTTATCCTATTTTTCAGAGCCCTAGAAAAGATTGCAAGATGTTAAGATAAGTTATGGAGGAATTTTGTGACCTATCTAGGTAGAAAGTTAGCCTTTCCAAATCAAGAGTGTATGTATCCCCAAACATATATGGAAACATGGCTAGGCGAATAAGCTGGAATTGTGAATGTACACTGACCAATTAGGAAAATATTTAGAGATACCCATTCTACATAACAAAAAATATAAACACCACTTCAAATATCAATTGAGAAAATATAAGAGAAATTATCAGGGTAGAAGGCAAAAAATTTATCAATGGTTGGGAGAGCAACATTGGTACAATCTGTCACATCTACTTTACCTAATTATACAATGCAGACTCAATGGCTACCTCAATCTACTTGTGAACATTTTGATAGGCTAAATTAGAACTTCATGTGTGGGGATACAAAGAAGGAAAATAGGGTTCATTTACTCAGTTATGACAAAGTATGTAGGCCTAAAAACAGAGGAGGTCTAGGCTTGAAAAAGAATAGAGCTAATAACACTGTTGTACTCTCAAAGATAGCATGGAAAGTTAAAAATAACCAAAATACAATGTGGGTTGAAGTCATTAACAAGAAATATAATCCAACTGGATTGGGCAAATGGAAGAAAAAGCAACAACCTCCCTAACCGAGAATGAAATGATTAGACTTAGGAGTTAATTGACTTGGAAACAAAGTGGATCATTGGAAGTGGTTTAAAATGATAACTAGAGTGTCCAATAAACAAGTATGAATCTACCTCTTAATTTACTTTAAGATATGAAGTTTATCCCTCTGCCAAAATCCTCACCTCATGAGGATACCATTTGTTAGGGACCAAGTAGTAAGGGTAAGTTTTTCACTAAGGTAGTGTATGCATTCATCATTGATAAACAATATTGATTCAGAGTCCATTATGGATTGAGAACGGATCTAGAAACTTATTAAAGTTCCACAAAGGTTGAAACTATAATTGTGGCTAGTTAGGCATAATAAAATTCTCTCCAACCAACTGAGGGGCAACCAGGAACATCATAACTGATCCTAGTTGCACCAGGTGTGGTGCTACAATGAAGACAACTTGCCATATCCTTAGGGACTGTAGAAGAGCAAAGATAGTTTGGAACTATTTCACACAATACCAGGATGTAAATTATGGGATCACACTGGACTTAATACATTGGATTAATAGATTGTGTAAGGACCAATCTTGAAATGTAGGAATGGAATCCCTTGGAATATTCTTTCCTTATCCATACTGTGAACTATCTAGAAGGATAGAAACAAGGCTTGCATTGAACAAGTTGATACCCCACCATATGTTGTTGCGAGAAATGCTAAACAACTAGCCCAAGAAATAGCACAAGCCTTCGAAAATCCTGAACATCACAAAGCTGCTAAAATACCAAGACTAATTTCATGGTCTTTCCTTATTGCAGGTTGGTGTAAGCTCAACATGAATGACCACTCTAAAGGCAATCCTTGTAACACCCCACATTTTTTTTTATAAATGTATATAGTTATATGATAGATAATTATTGTGGAAATGATGATATGTATAATGATGTAAGAATGAATCACATAGGTTAAAACATTAGAAATGAATAATTGGGAGACAAATGGATTTGTGAAGTTTAAGTTTCAAAGACGTTTGAGATTGGAATTAGTTATTAGATAATTTTTTAAATGTTTTTAGGTCAAAATAATGTTTCCATTGAATCCAGAAGATCGAAAAACCTTGGGAGAGGTAATATGAGGTGCATTGGAAGCTTGGAAGAACTCCGGAATAAAAACACAAATTTCATAAATTTTGGGTATAAAATATTTTGGACACCTCTTAGTATTTTGGCTATAAATTTTTATCCTTATATCCAATTGATCTGAAATTTTTACAGTAGATAGTAGACATCAAGGGCTACAAAAGTGTCTCTAATGAAAAATTTTCAATTCGACCTCTAAAGGGCTCAAAACTGCACTGTAAGTCGAGGTAGTCAAATGGTACCGGTACCCCGAAACTAGTAGCTAAACGGTACCGGTACCCAGTACCGGTACCGTTTCTTTGAAGCCTTCCGAACAGTTAAAAAGTCGGGATTTTGAGTTTTAAAACCCCATTCCAAGCCCTATTTGCCCCATTCTTCATCTCATTCTCACCACAAACATCCTAGAGCCCTAGGAGGAGATAAAGAAAGGAAAAAATACCAAGATCAAGATAGCTTCACACCTTATAGAAATCAAAACCGAAATTTCTCAAGAACACCATTCTTTTCCTCTCTTCTTCTACACTTTTACTACACCTTTACCCACACCTCTTGGAACCCTAAGAGAAGACAAGAAGGAGATCTTTGGAGCTTGGGGTTAACTTAAAACTCTTGGATTCAAGGTAGGGGATTTTCTCTCATTCACTTACATTGAGGCTAGGGCATATATATATGTAATCTTTTCACTTTAAATTATACATGTAAGCTATATAATCATTGTTTCTTAATACCTTGTGACTACTACCATGATTTAAACAATATTATTGTTTGATTAACCTTTGAATCCTTTTTCTTGCTTAAAAACCCTAGATTCCAAGAGAGATGAACTTTTCTTTAAATTGTTCTTAATTCTTAATTTCAAAACTTTAGTGTTGAATATTGTACAACAAAATAATATAAATTATGATCTCTTGCATATTTTCTTGGATTATTCGATTATATGACACATGTGAGAAAAATTGGGGATTTTACTATATTTCTGAAATTGTTGTGAATTGAGCATATTCTCGGTTTCCTCATTGTATGGGTGTTGTGATGGACTTGGGTTACCTTCGAGAGATGTCGTAGAGTGTTAGAGGTTAGTCTATCCCAATGGGGGTGAGATGGTTTCCTAACACTTGTAGTGGGTTTTTATTTGGTAATGCAACCACTATCGTTCACTGGAGTTCGAACAAGGGATAGTATATTTTTCCTAGGAAGGGACTCGTCACTGCCATTGTGATGGTAGACGCCCCTTTCTAAAGTGCTTGTGATTGTGATTATGATTGTAATTGATGGACTAGGTATAATCGTGGAGTAGATTCATGGGAAGCAATCATCATACATGGTACGGGGATGAACCGAAAATACATGAAATTGTGAGTTGGGTCGTTCTTGCTGATGCATTGGTATGGGACAATGCATGGGGAAGAAGCCCTTTTTCTAAATAGCTTAAATTGGAATATTGGTTATTGTTGCTAAACTCCTTTTATTCGTTTATTTGATTATTGCTACTGTTTAAACTTGAGATCTCTTTTAAAATGTCCCTGTTTTATTTCAAAGGTTATATATATGTTATTTGTGAAATGAGACCGACCGTTTTCTATGTTTTAAAACCTTGTTTGAGTTTGGGAGAAATGTGGCTACAGAGCTTCGTGCTCACCCCCTACAAATTACATTTTTCAGATGTTGGGCCAGAGGATGAGCTCGGTGCTAACGAGTCGTACCTTGGAGAGGCTTCACTAGAGGGGTACTTGGATCCCGAGTGGGACATCTAGAGATGTCGTTTACTTTTTGTTCTAGACTAGAATATTCTTTTGAAACACTGTATAGTCTAGATTTCTTTTATAATTTCCGCTGCGCTATAATAGTAAATTTTCATTGGGAATGTAAAGGCCAAAGATGGCATATTCTTTTGGGATATTGATGTAAATGTATGAATTATTATTATGAAGTCTTCTTTATTGATGGTTTATCTTAGTGGTCTCATGGTATGAATGGTTATTGAATGTAATGCCGTCCAGGGTGTATTTTGGGGTGTTAAAATCCTGGACTAGCATGAATAGGAGTTCAAAAAGATGACAAAAGACATTGAATAAAAGGATTCTATGGAAAAATCAACAATACAACTAGTTTGGTTACTGAACTATGGGCTATATGCAAGGGATTACTAATCATCAAAGACCTAGGAAGAAGAGTAATCCTAGAGACTGACGCAACTGAAGCCTATAGCCTCCTCCATGACTCACAAGAAGAGTGTTTCCCAAAAAAATATCTTGTTGACCACTGAAGATATATGGTTGAAGCTAGTGGGATCAGCCTCTATAACACGTTGAGAGAGAGAAATCAATGTTTTGATAGATTGAATAACTTATGGTGCGTTTGTTAACATTTTTGTTTTTATATTTTTTTGTTATAAAAAAAAACTAATTTTTTTTATCAAAATTAAAAATATAAAACATGTTTGGTAATTATTTATATTTAAAAAATTACACAACCAAAAATTAAAAAACATTTTTGGTATTATATATTTTAGATAATATTTTATTGGTGTTATTTTGGTTAATATTTAATTCCAAATCCCTCCTTCCTCTACCCTTTGCCGTTTCTATTCAATTCCCATTTCCTTCAATAGTTTCTTCATTGCACCCATGACCCTTTTTTAAAAAAGAAAAAGTAAAAATTTTATTGACTGAAACAATGAATTACAAGAATAAAAAAAATGGGAAAAAAATCCCTATTTACAACACTAGCTCCCAGGCTTTAACACTCCCAAACATGGAAACATGTAAAAACCTTCTCCACCAAGCTCTGACTGCCCAAAACAACAACCAAGCCTCAACACAGCAGCAAAACAACCTTTACCAGATTGGAATCAGCTCAACAACTAGCTCACCAAGCTTCTCATTCCAAATTGGTCATAAACACCTAAACCATCTTCCTTTAAATGGCTTTCATCCTTCAAAACATAATAGCATATAGAGAATTATTCCTTTAAGCACCATCCACCCTAATCCAAATCCAAACTCAGCAGCGATTGTGACGAAGGTAAGAAACACCTACCATTCTACCCTTTATGCAGATCTATCAAATAACAAGAAAATTTTGATTAATATATCTATGAATATATATATATATACGAAAATATGTAGATCTATGCCCATATATACATATATATGCATATTATATATATATAAACACACACAGTTCTCTGTTACACACACTCGCATACAAAAAACACACACCCATCAAACACACATACATTCACACCCAAATCTAACCAAATATAACAATATATTCTTAGATCTAGGGCTAGATATACATATCTATGTATATACTACGTATATAACAAACCCAAACTAAAAAATATGATTCCATAGAGAGGAGTTACAAAGAGAAGGAGTGAAATCTACCTTGAAAGAGATATTGATGGAGATGGAGTGAGATCTAAGAGCTCCTCCGTTGCTATTTTTTCGTTGGCGTCGTGAGAGAGATGAACGAGGGAGAGAGAGAGGGAGAAGAGGCAAAAAGGGGTAAAAAATGCTTTTATAGTTGGAATAAAAAAACACTTTTTTTGTTGCTAATGGGGTTCGAAGACTAGACCTCATTAATTGGTTTCAATGGGCGCGTATGTTTTCGTTTTTCATGTTTTTAAAAACACCCATTTTCATGTTTTTAAAATTTGAGGTCGTTTACAAAACAGACCAACCCAAAAAAAAAAAAAAAACTCTCTCCAAACATGTTATTTTTTTTTTTTTGTAAAAAATGAAAAAAAAAACACAAATACATGGTTACCAAACGACACCTTAAGTGTCGAGCAACGAGACGTGTTGGTGAAACTGGAGAGCCCACCAATCACACTCTCAACAATTTTGAATGCAGACTTAACAAGGGTTTGTTTTGTAAGGGAATAAGGGAACCCAAGCTTATGCCCCCCCCCCCCCCCCCCCCAAAAAAAACACCAAAATAAAAAAAGAAGAAGGGGATAATGAAGATGAGTTGGGAAGCATAATAAATAGGATAAATTATAATTAGACTACATTTAATCAAGTATAAATTATTAAAAAAGAATAACATAAATACCAAAAATAGCACCAAACACTTCCTAGCTTCCTGAATGTGAATTCGCCGGTTTCGATCTACACTGATCAGTATATATTTAGTTTTACTTAAAGTTGAATAATCAAAAAAGAAAAAGAAACTCTCAAACATGAGTCAACTAGGAAAAAAAATGACATAAGATGAAAATGTGGTAAAACTAGAAAGTATGAAATTAGAAATAACGTCTGAAAAATTAAAAGTGGCACCAACAAGAAAATATCAGTTAACAAGAGTTAGTAACCAGTTAATAAGAAAAAGAACAACCCCTGAGTTTAGGGTAAATGACACAGAGTCCCCCTGACATTCCAATAATGACACGACCACCCCAATCAGCTTTAAAATATGATCGACGTTAACAGAATGGTCAAAATTACATGTTTATCCTTAACTTGAATGCGAAGAGACCCTAGTCTCTTTGTTTCCATCGTTTTGTCTCTGGTGTGTGTGTGCATGAGAGAGAGAGAGAGAGGGGAGGGGGCACAATCGGTTGTTCTTCGATCCCACGGTTTGTGGAACACACTTATCTCAGGTTTTTCGACTATTTTTGCAACCTTGGGTTTCGCTACTCGTTATTCAAGAGTTGCTGTGATTTTTTTGACAATTGGAGAAGTTATAATTTTTGTAAGGTATGATTTTTTCTAACTTTTCATCTCTTCTTTGTATCTTCATCTCTTAAATTTGTTCTTTCATGACCTTTACTATCTTTGGTCAATAATAAAACGTAATCCTTAGGTTTCAACAGAGACACTACATCATAAATATGTTATTTTTCAAGTAGTATTACATGTGTTCAGAAATGGATTTTTTTTCCAGAAATGGATGAATATCATAATATTGTTGTGCACTTTGGAGAAAATATTGGCACCATATGTGATGTGGACCCAAATAGATACAGTCACTTGGATTTAGTGGAGAAACTATGAGAGATATGGATGGGTGGCATGCAACCAATTAAAGTAACTCTTGCATTCACTATATCTGTTGTAAGGCCAAATGGTATTGGACAAATAGTGGTAGAGAATGATAAGGATTTACTAGAAGTTTTTTCCTTGTATAGATATAGTAGGGGGATACATGCCTTTGTGGATATCATAGTTGGATACCAGAAAAATCTTCCAGTTCCTCCAAGTTCAGGGAATGAGGGTGAAATTAATTCAAATGTGGAGATTGGTATTGCATTCAGGCAAACACCAACACCAAATAGGGAAATAGAGGTTGGGAATGATAGCAATGATGAATACGATGACAATGTGTATGGGTTTAGCTCTGAGGATGAATATTGGAGGGTTGAGGGTGATGATATACCTAATGCTAGGCATGAATGTCAATATGTTTGCCATGTTGAAGAAAATAGTGATGATGGATTCTTAGATTATGAATCTGGTGATGAGAGTGCTTCCATAAGCATAGATACAAACATTGATGTTGATGAAATATCAAGGGTTAATAGGAAAAAAGGAAGAAGTCTATTATGCATGATACATCTGAATATGGGACTGAGTTTCATATTCGAAGATGTTTTATTTCATTTGTTGCTATGAAACAGGTTTCAGAGCAGGATGTAGAACTTTTGTTGTGGTTGGTGGATGTCACCTTAAGGGGCCATATGGTGGAGTTTTAGTGGTTGTAGTGGCTCTTGAGGGAATAAAGGATTGTTCCCTGTGGCCTATGGAGAGGCTTGGACTTTTATGTAAGACAACCAAAAAGGAATTGATAAGGTATTTGAGAATTTTTTTCCTGGGGCTAAACACAGGAGTTGCTGTAAGCATTTGGTGAACAATTTTAAAGCTAAGTACCCAGGTTTACTCCTTAGGAAATACTTTTGGCAGGCATTAAGAGCATATACTCAAGTGAATTTTGTGAATGCTGTGGATTTGATTAAAGAACAAAATGTGGATGCATATGAGTGGCTGATAAGCATCCCCAAAAAAACGTGGGCTAGGCACACTTTTGGCACAGAAGTGAAGAGTCATCATGTAACTAACTGTGATGCCCCTACAATCGGGGGTCCTTTGTCAACCGTTGACCACCCATCAACCCATGGAAGTACTCGTAACTATCGCACCACCCGACATCACGTCAACACCAACCCCTTAACCGGGATCATATCCACACATCTATGGTCCTTTACATATTAGTTTATCATCATTTATATCCCACAGAACACCTTTGATCAAGAGAAAACAGTGCCCAAGAGCTTAGTGAAACAATTAAAAAATTTAAAGTTTTGAGAAAACCTACCGATAGAAATGTATTGGATTCCTGTTTTTAGAAAAATTTGTGAAAACCAACCGATAGGTGTGTTCAAAAACCTACCGGTAGAAAAAGGCTACTGGAATTCTTCTACTGCAGAAAAAAGTGACGTTCTATCGGTAGATATGCTCAAAAACCTACCGGTAGGTATGCCCAGATTTGCCTGTTTCACTTGTTTTCGATTTTCAATCCATTCCATATCCATTCAACACATGTATAATGAAGTTTTTCACATAAAACATGGTCCATACAAGTTCTCTTACAATCCTTGTCATATAATTATATGCCAAAACTAAGTTTTTCACACAGTATTACAAAATCACAAAATAAAGTCATATTCCATTTTTTCTTCATCCTTGTGGCCCCGAGTGAGAGCCTTCCACCGGTGTATAGCCCGCACTTGAAATGTTTTCCCATAAAGGGTGAGTTATGCTCAATAGGGTATCTCATAAAAAGGCTACTCTCCAACCTATATGCATATGAAATATTCACATGCAATAATTTTACAAGCAACAAAACATTTCAATCAAGAATATGCATTCAATTATAGGAACCCCAAGCCATGCCAAGAAATGATATAAAACACACTCATGCACATTAACTCGAGCATTTACGCTCCCTCAACATATGCAATGTTATGCGTGCAATTTCGGGCATTCCAAGCCCCGTCATTGATGTTACACATCCAATGACCTTTTAAATCTGGGGTCTTTCTTGGGATGGGTATTTATGGACTTCCACCAATGTTCACCAAACTGACACAGCATTTATGAATTTTCACCAATGGCTCCACATATGCCGACACGCTTTATGGGCTCGATACCTGCATATTTGAAGTAACCGAGTCTTGCACCCGAGGGATAATCTAGCCCTTCTTGCTAACCCCGACCCAATTTATAATGCAAATCGTGCGACTCAGCAGGGTCTTTAACCCAATTTTTCTTGAGCCCACCCATCATGAATCAAGTGTGGTGTTTGATGACAAACATACACACCCGACCACAAAATGCGATGTCTCTGTGCATATGCAATCTAATGTACCAATTGCAATATCAATCTCAAGTTCAATATGCTATGAATGACATAAGGACCAATTCAACCACAATTCAACATATTCCATGACAATGTATATCACAAGCATATAATTAACATAATTCACCCAAATGTCAATATATCAACAAACATACATCAACATCTTATTCAACCACAATTCTCAAGCATGTTATCAAATAATCATGTAATTAACACACTTAATTATTCAAGGCATAATGTAAACACATAATATGCCCACATATTAAAGTTTTCAAGAAATTACAACCTAGCAATTTCTAATTACCAATTCATATTAGAATTGAATTTACCCATTTCATAAATTTTTTCAACAATATGCTAGTGATATATACTTCTATCAACCTATCCATTCCATATCACAACCCTAGGTTGAAAATATACCTAGTTAGGATAAAATCATACCTTTTGAAGCATAAGAAAATGCTAGGGAGCTCCAAGAACCCAAATCTCGCCCAAAATCCTTGATTTCTCCAAGCTCGTTTTTGGAACTTCAGAGAAATCCATCCCTTTTTGTATGGTTTTGTAGCCCTCGTAGCGTAGAACAATCTTTGTTCTTGGCTTGAGTCGATTCGAGCGACGAATCTCCGTAGATCATAGAAAGAAGGTGGAGAGAACTTGAGTTTTCCCTCTCTTTTTTTGTTTTCTCTTCTTTTGTTTTCTGAAAATTAAATGAACTATTTAACTGAACTATTTATTGCTTGGTCCACAATTCGTTTTGATCCGAATTGATTAAATTTCGTCCCAATTCAAGTTCAAAATATTTTTATGTGAATTTCTTTTAAATTATCATCTAATTTTTGAAATTTTATTCCATGGTTCATTTTTGAGATCACCCGACACTCGGTTGTCTCATAAAATGCAAAAAAATTGGATTGTCTCGGAATTTAACAAAAATTGACAGGATAACTAGATTCCGCGAGACGAATCTAATGGTGAAATCCATTTTGTCATCCGAGTTCTAGAAAAATTCAGGTTTTCGACCCATACTGCAGCGTCAAATTACCATTTTGTCATTTTTCATAAAAAAGTTCAAATTTATCCGACTTTTACATTCTTCTTCCCTTAAAAGAATTTCGTTCCCGAAATTCAGACACACGTGCACTTACAACCACATGCATATGCAATAGTCATATAATGCTAAATGACAATAAGAATGTGCCTTCATCCTTGATCAATAACAAATAACGGGTACGTATGGTGTCCTCATGCTTCCATGTCGCCTCCTCCACACCTCGGTGCTGCTACAACACCTTTAACAGCTTCACGGTCTTTCCTCGCAAAACTTGCTCTCGGCTATCCATTATACGAACCGGTCCCTCCTCGAAGGTCCCATCCACATCAACAATTAGTTCACCACAATCCAACACATGTGTCGGATCTGGAGTATACTTTCGGAGCATAGAGACATGGAACACCGTGTGAACACCTGATAAATTCGATAGTAATGCCAACCGATAAGCAACTACACCAACCCTCTCGAGTTCCTCGAAGGGCCCGATATACCTCGACGATAGTTTTTCCCGCTTTTTGAACCTGACGACTACTCTCTTAGGCATCACATTCAAGAAGACATGATCACCAACCTCAAACTCTAAAGCTCGCCACTATTTGTCAGCATAACTCTTCTGCCAGCTCTAAGCGATGAGAAGACGCTTTCGTATCAAGTCCACCTTCTCCGAGGTGACTCTAACCAAATTCGGACCTATAGAAGGTCTCTCTCCAACCTCCGTCCAACAAATCGGAGAACAAAAAGGCCTTCTATATAGTATCTCATAGGGTGTCATCTATATACTCACCTGATAATTGTTGTACGTAAACTCCATTAAGGGTAAGTGCTCTTCTCAGATACCCTCGAGGTCAAGGACACATGCTTGTAGCATGTCTTCTAAAATCCGAATAGTCCTCTCTGACTGACCATCTGTTTGGGGATGAAAAGATGTGCTCATCATCAACTGTGTTCGCATAGTCTGTTGGAAGCTCTGCCAAAAATGAGTCATAAACCCTAGATCCCACGCTGATGCTATAGATACGCGCACCCCATGTAACTGGACAATCTCCCATATATACAACCTATAGAATTCCTCTAGTGTGAAGGTCATCCACACCGCTAAAAAGTGTGTTGACTTGGTAAGCCGGTCCACTGTCATCCACCCGACTGCCCCTGGGACTCGATCACTCTATTCAGTAGGGAAGATATAGCCATCAAACCCCCCAAAGTACCCTAATCCTGACTGCTGTAGTGTAACTCGAATTGTCCCATAGTCGCGAGCATCTGCCATTCTCGGGAGCCACACTGGTCAAGACTCCCCGAGACTTTCAACTGAGTACATTAGCCACCACTTTTATCTTATCGGGGTGATAATGCAAAGTGAAGTCATAGTCCTCCAAGTACTCCATCAACCTACGTTGCCTCATGTTGAGATCTCATTATCTAAATAGGTCCTTCAGACTCTTGTGGTCTGAAAATACCTCGAACTGCTCACCATCTAAATAGTTGTGCCAAGCCTTCAAGGTAAAGACGATGCCCGCTAACTTCATGTCATGTAGGGATGTTAGTGGACTGAAGCGGGTGGGGGTGTAGTCTCCATCCCCATACTCGCTTAAAAAAACTCCGTTTATCCTCGGTCCATCTCCGTTAATGAGTATAGTTTTCATCCCCATCCCTGTCCACAGGTAAATTTTTAATCCCCACCCTCATCTCCACTTCCCCCGTACCCACCCAAGCCCAAGCCTATAATCAACTATATGTAAAAGTCAACGTTCACATAATATAAACTAAAATCTATCAAAAAAGAGACATGAGATTGAATTTAAACTAAGCAGAAACCAAATTATAATAAAACAGATCTACACTCATTATGGAACAAATTGGACTAATCTCCATTGAGATACCAGTTCTATATTCATCAGTGTTAAGCTCTGACTTGGTGAGAGTATTCCGTCAGGTACATATGGGATACAAAAAAGAAAGCTTGCAGTTTAACCTATATTAATGGACGATGTTGAGGATCACAAGAGCATCCACAAACAGATAATGCATCATGTTCATTATACAACAAGCACAAGAATTTATGGTATATTCATAGAATTTATGTGCCACTATATAAACAGAAGTAACTACCTTAAGCACGTCCGCTGAAAACTTCAACAGATGAACGAATCAACTTAATGAAACTGCTATAAAAACTTATGATCTACATCACAAGCTTGAAATTTTGTAAATTCTATACTGTTCAACTTGAAGTTTAGAAACAATAACTGCAAAGATGCCATTAAGTTGATCAGAAGCCATGGAGAGACCCACAAAAATGCACAAAAAGCACTAACCCAGAGTAGAGGTGGAGGCTTCGAACGAGAGAGACACTCGTTCACTTCTCTCGTTTGAATCCTTTGAATCCTTCAGTTGATTGAAAGATAGAAACATTCACTTCACTCGTTCTCAGTGGAGGGCCTAGACTGGACTAAGTGGAGGTGGAGGTAGCGGACTGGCTTAGTTGATATATATATATATATATATGTAACAGGTATTGATGAGCACATAATATTGCATATTTAACGGTCTCATTACATGCATTTTAACTTAACTTTTGCATATAAATACTTAGAGTTAACTAAAATTATAAATAATGTTAAATTTTCGATGTTGTAGGTAATTATAGCTTAAATAATGGATTTTATAACCTTGCAACTAAGTATGAATATGTGGTGAAGCCATGGACATATTACATGAGGATTTGGAGGCTTAAAAGTGAAGAAATCAAGGAGGTATTGGTGTTTCGTAACAAAGGCACCAACACCCACATCATTTGGTATAGAGTCTTAGTTTTTCTCTATTTTGACCATGATCCACTTCGAATATGAAAAATTTCAAAACATGAAAGTTTTAGATCTAGATATCTTTTAAATTGTGTCAAAATTTTAGCTCAATCGGACAGTTGGATCAAAAGTTATGATAATTTTATGAAAACTGGTCTAGAGCAGAAAACAATACCGGTACTACATACCGGTATCCCGAACTCCAAAAGGCTTACAGTACCAGTACACAGTACTGGTATGCTACCCAGAAATGCCCAGAACGATTATTTTTCATGCTCCACTTGCTTGAGGGTCTCACCTACACTTCTCTCACTTGCTACCCAATATTTTCTGCACATCTTCATGCCTCCTACACACTTGATGAAGACTTTTGAGGTTTAACATTCAATGAGGAGAGAGAGAAAGGGTGAAGCCTGGGTATACAGGCTAAGTCTATGTTAGCCTGACATACCCATCCATTTAGCCTCCTATTGATGGTAGGCACATCACACAGCTAGAGGGGGCCCCATGAACGAAATTGCAGGGCTCACACTCCATATACTCAACATTCTTTAGCATTTCAAAGGGTAGCTACCTAAGCTCAATTTTAGCGTAATGAAGAAGATGATGAATTGTGTTATAGAGATGAAATTTATGTTTTTGCATTTTCTTCTCCCATTTCATTGCAGTAAGTTGTAGTTCTCTTGTAATCTTTATTTCTTGCATTGTAATCTCATTTATTTCAAGTATATTTCAAGTTTAGTTACATATTCTTCAATCCACCGTTGTTGCTTCCAAGTTTTCTTCATTTCTAGCTTTAAAATGGGTATTGTATTTCTTTCTTTATAGTTCAAGTTTTCTAGCTTTAAGTTAAGTTTCAAGCTCCATTGCAATACTATGTCTCTTTACATTATGCATTTGTTTCTTGCTTTCATGAGTAGCTAGACTTTAAGTTGGCTAATTCCAAGGGAGACCTCCCCTTGAGGATTCCATTTCAACTCTTTTTCTTTTCTCCTCTCGGTGTACGGTGGTTCAATTTGACTGGATAAAGAGTGAATATGGTCGTGAGTCTTTGATATTCTGTAGACTTGTTATGATTTATGTTTGGATCCTCACCATCTCGTCTCTAGCTTCTCACGAATCAATCGTTCATCTATGCACCAAAGAGGATAATTTCGAGTTGAGTTGGGATTCCCATTGGAGTGGCCTCTTTGGATTAGTCAACACTTGTTTTCTTGAATTTTCATTCACAAACTCCAAACATCAAAACACAAACAAAAGATTTTACACTTTTCTCTTTTTTCACAAAATTACCTTGATTAATCTTGATTAATGCATGATTTAATTAAGTTAATAGGTCAATTGTGTTAGTTAAACAAAGTTAAACTAATCAAAATTGACCTATTACGGTTAGTGTGTGAATTAGGGATAATGCATAAATTGTTGTTATTTTCAGGGTTTTATGCGTCAAAGCTACAAACTACCGGGGAGCAAATTGTGAATTCTAAGATGACAATTATTAAAGCCCTAAACAAAAAGAGATTAAAGTAATCCAAATGTAATCTTTTGGAAGCTTGTGAATGACAACTTTTGGAAGCTTGTGGAATGACAACTTTTGGAAGCTTGTGGAATGACAACTTTTGGAAGCTTGTGAATGACAACTTGTGAATGACAACATTTGGAAGATTGTGAATGTTATCCCTTGGAGTTTGTAAAGGCTTGGCCTATAAATACCACCCCTTTGTGGCTTGTAAGACATAAGTTTTTTGCTTGACATAAGTCTTTTGAGAGAAATAAGTTTTTGTTAGATAAAAGTTTTTGCTAGAGTTCTTGGTTGTGGAAATCCCTCCAAGTTGTTATTGCTTTCTTTCTTCCCTTAGAGGAGTGAAACTCTTCCACTTTTCTAGAGCTTTACCGAAGCTGTGAAGGGTGGAACGTGATTCACTCATTCTTTGTCGAAGATCGTTTATATTAATGCATTTCGTTTATTGCTTTCTTTGTATTGTTACTTTTTTTTATGATATTATCATCTCTTGGTTGTGGAATACCCACCAAGTAGTATTGCTTGGTTGTGGAATACCCACCAATTAATTATTGCTTTCTTTTACTATGTTATTATCTCTTGGTTGTGGAATACCCACCAAGTAGTATTGTTTGGTTGTGGAATACCCACCAAGTAATTATTGCTTTCTTTAAATTTAAGTCTTATTTTATTTTGATGCATTTCATTTATGCTTAGTTCTAACATTTATTTCTTTATAATGTCTTCCCATTTAATTATTGTCTTTACTTTAACTATGAGTAGCTAAGCTTTTAGTTGGCTAATCCAAGGGAGACCTCCTCTTGGGTATGTCATTTCAACTCGTTGTCTTTCCTCCCTTTAGAGTCAAATGGTTCGGTTTGACGGGGTTGAGAGTGGATGAGTTGGTGAGCCTTTGATATTCCGTAGGCCTAGTCACGGTTTATGCTTAGATACTCACCAATCTCATCCCTAGCTTCCCCCGAATCAATCGTTCATTCATGCTCAATCGGAGGAAGGTTTTGAGTTGATTTGGTATTCCCATTGGAATGAATCCTTTGGATTAGCCAACACTTGTTTTTATTTTATTATCACAACTTAAACCACCATCAAATTCCAAAACAAAAAATGATTTTGCCATTTTCTTTAATAAAAATCACTTTCATGATGGTTCACTTCCTTCCCTGAGGAGACGACCTTGGAATACTTTTTCAAGTAAAACACCGACACACAAAAGACTCCTTGCGATTGGGGAGCACTTTTGTTCACACACACACATTTAATTCATTCCATTTTTCTTGCCTCATTGCCCTTTCTTTTGACACTATCCCTAGGGGAAGAAATCTTTTCTCCCCCAGCCATACATTGCATCATTTGAGGGAGAGTAATTAGGGGTTATTTGAGGTAAGGTTCATTTGACAATCACACCTTCACACACTTGAACTTTCCTTCCCTTAGGAGACGACCTTGGAATACTTTTTCAAGTAAAATACAACACTCAAAAGACTCCTTGCGCTTCGGGAGCACTTTTGTTCACACACACATTTTCATTTCATTTCTTTCATTTCATCCATCACACCATTTCGTTGCCCTATTTCTCACATCATTCGAGGGAGAGTGACACTCCTTTCACACATAAGTCATATATACATTTAACGGTGATGTGCGAAGGTTGAGGAAAATATACAACTAAAATCATCAAGCATTTTTTACGTCATTGTCGGGGACGGTTAAGCGTCGAGTTCAAAAGGTGATTTTGGGCGGCATGGTAAGTCTTGTGATTTTCATCACGGACCAACGTATGTCGTTTCTTTTGTAAATAGTTTGTAAATAGCTTGTGTCTTATGTAATGTCTTATAATTATTATGAAAATGTATCAAATGCCCCTTATTTTGAAAATGTGTATTAGTTTTGTGATGAGTATGGGCACATCATTAGTGAGTGCCCAATAAATTATCCGGTTCAAGACTTTGCATGTGAATGTTCAAATTCATTTTTGGCCTCCGAAAACTTTTACCCCGACCATTATGTTACACCGCATTATCCGAGTTATGGTTTGGAGAATGAACCTTATAATTTTTCATCTGATCTCAACCACCAGATGAATTTTGCCATTATCCAACATATGGGGACTCAACCGAAGAAGAATTGAAAAATATTTTGTGCGATTTTATGCAAAACCAAATAAAAGTCAATGCCCAAGTAGCCCAACAACTTTCTAAAATTAGTGATGGACTTAATACATTGACTAATGCTATAATTGTTATGCATAAAGAACAACAACTTGAGCATAATCAATGTATTGAGGATGATCATCCCAATGGAGTGCAAATTGATGGTGAATCTTTGACCACTCTAGATTGTGAAAAATTTAATGAAAATAGTATCTCACATGAGGCAAATGACTCAAGGTCATTTTGCCATCTATGGGTGGTGTTAAGATTCACATTTCTCAACTTGGGGAGGGCATTGAAATGGAGTTAAGTGTTGAAACTCCTAAAGAAAAATTGTATATTCCATTTGTTGCATTGCATAAACTTGCGTACACCTCTTTTTGGTTAAGATTTTTTAATGCACAAAAATCACAAACCCAGAGTAGAGGTGGAGGCTTCGAAAGAGAGAGACACTCGTTCACTTCACTCGTTCGAATCCTTCAAATCTTTCAGCTGATTGAAAGGGAGAAACGTTCACTTCACTCGTTCTTTAGTGGAGGACCTGGACTGGACTGAGTGGAGGTAGAGGCGGAGGCAGCGGACTGGCTTAGTTGATATATATATATATATATATATATATATGTAACAGGTATCAGGGACGGGGCGGGGCAGGGGTAAGGGTAAGTCTATCTCCATCTTCATTCTCATACGTGTTTATATTGGTATCCTCGTATACGTCTACCATCCAATACGTATAGTCCATCCCCGGTCCAAATGGGGCGAGTTTGGACGAATACCCATTTTCTTCCGGTCCATTTCCATCTCTAATATCGTGTATGGGGTAATTCTGCTCGTTGTTCTTCACTTGCCGAGAACCATAAGCCACCATCCTTCCGGATTGCATCAACACACATCTGAGTCCGTCCTTAGAGTCAAAAAAATACACTGTGTACATTTGTCCCATCTCTAGAACAATCAAAATAGGAGCTGAAGTAAGCATCCTCTTTAACTCTTGGAATGCACTCTCATAAGAGTCAACCCACTGAAACTTGACCTCCTTCCGGGTTAATCTAGTCATAAGTGCAGCTAGTCGAGATAAGTCCTCAATGAACCTCCTATAATACCCTGTCAATATCAAGAAATTGTGTATCTTGAAGATTGACTTCGGCCTCTCCCAACTCATAACCGTCTCAATCTTCTCTGGGTCCATAGATACACCCGAAGTCAACACTACATGTCCCAAGAATTTTACCTCTGTTAGCCAAAATTCACATTGGTTGAACTTGGAGTACAACTGATGGTCTCTCAAGGTCTGAAGAACAACTCTTAAGTGACCCCCATGCTCCTTCTCAAACTTGGAGTAGATCAAGATGTCGTCAATAAAAATCATGATGAATTGATCTAGATAAAGTTGGGACACCCTGTGCATGAGATCTATGAATGCCGCCAGAGCATTCGTCAATCTGAAGGGCATCACAGTGAACTTGAAATGCCTATACCGTGTCCTGAACGTTGTCTTAGGGATATCTACCTCTCTTATCCTCAACTGATGGTAACCCGTGCGAGATCTATCTTGGAGTAGACTCGCGCGCCCTCTAAACTGATCAAAAAAATTATCAATTCGCAGCAAAGGGTACCTATTCCTGATAGTAACCCTATTCAACTGTCGGTAGTCTATGCATAACTGAAGTATCTTATCCTTCTTCTTGACAAACAACACCGGAGTGCCCAAGATGAGGTACTCAGTCTTATGAAACCCTTATCCATCAATTCTTGCAACTGGACTTTGAGTTCTTGTAACTCAACTGACCCCATTTTATACGGAGTCATAGAAATAGACGATGTACTGGAGTGCAACTAGATAGTGAAGTCTACATCCCTATGTGGAGGTAATCTCAGTAGTTCGTCAAGAAAAATGTCCTTATACTCACAAACTACTCGAGGTAGACCTAACTCTTGTCTCACCTCGTCCTCCAAGGTAAGGCTCGCAAGCCAACCCATCAACTGCCCGTGTCATCGAGAGTCATACACGGATTGGGGTAAAATATCATGCTTTTTCCCCTGAAACTTGAAACAAACACCTTCTGATGTGTAGCCAAATACCCTTTTTTTATCACAATCGATGACGACTCGATGTGCCGCCAACCAATCCATCCCAAAGATGACATTAATCTCCAACATGTCCATGACCCTAAGGTCCACTGTGAGTAGAATCTCTGAGATCTCTAACTCACAACCCCAACATATCTGATCAATATACACCATAGCTCCTAGGGGTGAACTCACATGCAATGCCTCCTTCAAGGTCTTAACCTCTAAGCCCAAGTCCCTTAAACATGATGTAGAAATAAAAAATGCGATGCACCAGAGTCAAATAGTACCCTTACCTATAAGCGAAAGAGTAGAAATGTACCTTAAATAACCAATTGAACCACTAACTCAGTCTGAGGTGTGATGGCATAGACATGCCCTGGGTCCCTGAAGTCCCGGCCTGTGAGCCCTATCCTTGGCCTCGACCCATGCCATGGCTCATCTGGCCTGATTGTGGAGTCTCCGCACCCGAAGTAGTAGGGGCTTGTGCAGCACCCTAGAACTGATATTGGCTTCCGTGACCCATGATGGGGTAGGGAGGAATGAAGTGAGTCTACGACTGCCCCACCGATGACTGGGACTAAGATACCCCATAGCTATGGGATCTCTGCCTCTGAGGGCAATCTCATTTAATGTGACCCGGTTGATGACATATGTAACAAGTCATCTGGCTTGTCTGATAGGTAGTCTTGAAGCTTCTCCCGTCTTGGGAGGATTGACCTTGACCTTGACCTGTCCATATTGTCCCTATGGAGTAGAAGTCTTTTGCTTCTTCCCCCAAACTCAAAAAAGATGATTGGCTCTCATTCTTCTTGTCCTTAGCACTCGTCTCCTGGATGCTCATTGCATCATCGACCTTTCTCTCAATGGCCATAGCCGTCTCGACCATCGATTCCAGATCTTGTAGGCAGTGACTCATAATTTTCCCCTAGATGGACAATTTCAAACCATCTTCGAACCTCCTTACTTTGGCCATGTCTATGGCCACGTGATCATTGGCGAAATAGGCTAACTCAGTGAACGTAACCACATATTCGATCACCGTCATAGTCCCCTGATTCAAATATAAGAATTCTCGGGCTTTCGCATGTTAAACAGTCGATGAAAATTACTTGCCCATAAAAAGCTCCTAGAACTCTCCCCATGTCATCGACTCAAAGTTCTTCAAGGCCTTTGCCCAATCGCATCACAAATGGGCTTCTCTTTCCAGCTAGCATACAACTAGCCTAATCTTAGTGGCATTGTAGGTGATCTCCATAGCCTCTATGATCTTGTCAACTTGTTGGAACTAATGGTCGGCCACCATCAGATTCACCCCTCCCATGAAAGTCGGAGACTTGTGTGCCTTGAACTTTTAGAGGTTACTTGAGCCTCCTTGGCCCACATTAGTGCTAGCTTGTGCAAAGGTAGCCGCCATCATGCCTATAGCCTCCGTAAAGGATTGTTGGGGTTATTGTTCCGCCCACCTCCTAGTCCACGTCCTCTTCTTCTATTTTCAATCTACACATATGTTAAATAACTATAAAGTACTAACTTAGTATCTCAAAGTAGGGATTAAGTTCAAACTTTGAAATTTCTCTCTTTGTCTCACTAGTAGAGCATGTGCCATCAACTAGTAGCTATCTACACCCTTAACCATTTCGTTCATTCTTTTCCCGACCATCAAGGTTATGTTCTCTAACCCTAGTGTCTTTTTTTCATACACATTTAGTCATGCATATTGTTCACATAACATATAACACATAACATGTAGCATTTAAATCATATAACATGTAATGTACAATGGATGTAATGGTCTAAACCCATACCCTCAAGCCCTAGGTAGATCGTATGCCTAAACTCTGATACCAAGCTGTGAAGGCCCTAAAACTGGGGTTCCTTTGTCAACCATTGACCACCCATCAATCCGCATAAGTACCCGTGAGTGTCACACCACCCAACATCACGTCAACACCAACCCCTTAACCAGGATCATACCCACACATCCTTGGTCCTTTACACATTAGTTTATTGTCATTTATATCCCAGAGAACACCTTTGATCATGAGAAAATAGTGCCCAAGAGCTTAATGAAACAATTCAAAAATTTGAAGTTTTGAGAAAACCTACCGATAGGTGTGTCCATAAACCTACCGGTAGAAGTGTGCACTGGATTCCTGTTTTTAGAAAAATCTGTGAAAACCTACAGGTAGGTGTGTTCAAAAACCTACCGGTATAAAAAGGCTACTGGAATTCTTCTACCGTAGAAAAAGTGACGTTCTATTGGTAGATATGCCTACTGATCACATCTACCGATAGATATACTCAAAAACCTACCGGTAGGTGTGCCAAGATTTGCTTGTTTCACTTGTTTTTGATTTTCAATTCACATAAGACAATGCTACGGAGCTCCAAGAACCCAAATCTCGCTCAAAACCCTTGATTTCTCTAAGCTCGTTTTTTTAACTTTGATGAAATCTGTCTTTTTTGGTATGATTTTTTAGCCATCGCAGCGTAGAACAATCTTTGTTCTTGGCTTGAGTCGAATCGAGCAACGAATCTCCGTACATCGTAGAGAGAAGGTGGAGATAACTTGAGTTTTCCCTCTCTTCTTTTGTTTTTCCAGAAATCAGCTGATAAATAGGGAGAAAATATTTATACTCTTCAATTGCTTGGTCCACAATTCGTCACACGTTCTCATTTTTTGGGTCCGATTTTGACCCGAATTGATTAAATTTCGTCCTGGTTCAAGGTCAAAATATTTTTAGGTGAACTTCCTTTCAAATATTATCCAATTTTCAAAATTTTATTCCATGATTCGTTTTTTAGGTCACCTGACACTCGATTGTCTCGTAAAACGTAAAAAATCTGACTATTTCAAAAATTAACGAAAATTGACAGGGTCATTAGATTCCGTGAGACGAATTCAACGGTGATGTTCATTTTATCATCCAAGTTTTAGAAAATTTAGATTTTTGACCTATAACGACAAATTTCCATTTTTCCACTTTTCATAAAAAATCAATTTACCCGGGTTTTACACTAACAACCTTTATGAGTCATTTAACACTTGGATTGGGTTACATAGATCAAAACCTATACTTACACTAATGGAGGGTATTAGGTGTAAAATTATGGTTAGGTTTCAAAAGAGATTACAAAAAGGGAGGGAATGGGAAGGTATAGTCACTAGAAAAATTAAGCAAAAGCTAAATAAAGTGATGAAAGCTAGCATGAATTGTTATGTGTTGTTTGTTGAGAATTTGGGGTTTGACATTACTCATGAGTGTACACGGTATCCTGTGAATTTGGCTACATCAGAATGTGCATGCAAAGAGTGGCAGGTATCAGACATCCCTTGTATGCATGTTGTAGCTGCTATAGGGTCACAAAGGGACAATATAGAGAAATATTGCGACAAAAGTTTCTCTAAAGAAGTGTATCTTGCTGTCCATGGAGGTATGATTCATTCCATAATTGACCAAAAAATGTGGGCTCCAGTAAGAGAACCACGACAACCTCCTCTTTTTACGTAAACTCCCTAGAAGGTCTAAGGTAAGAGTAATGTTACACTGACCAAATTTTGGGACCAAATTTAGAGCCCAAATGACATGGCAGTTGAGTTGGGCTTTTTTGTTTGGTGCAAAGTCATTTGGGTCCCAATAAAAACATCAAATAATATGTTGCCATGTCATTTGGGCTCTAAATTTGGTCCTAAAATTTGGTCAGTGTAGCATTACTCGGTAGGTAAATAGAAGAAGAGCTGCAGATGAACCACAAGCTGCCACAAGTCAAATAAGGAGGTCAATGACAATTAGGTGTAAAGTTTGCTTGCAATTGGGGCATAACAAGAGGACATGCCAGAGAGCACCTGTCAAAAAGAAGGGACAAAGCAAGAAATAGAGCACTTCTGCAAATAAAACTCACATATATGTATTTTCATTAGTTCTATTATATATATGTATTTTTCTCTTTTGAACTGATGTTGAATGTGAACTTGATTGCCTAGGATAATACAAGATTTGTGTTAGAATCACAAGGTGGTTCGCAGTCACAAGCTACAAGAGACTAAAAAGTGGAAGAAAAGGAAAGACAAAGGTCATGGAAGATGTGACGAACAATGAGCAACAGTTGGGAATCTGATATTGAGAGTTCATTAGCTTTTGTGCAAACCATATATTTATGGGTACTGCTACTATATTACTTTTGTGCAGGCCATATGCTGTTGTGCAGGTCATATGTTTTTTTGTAGGTCATATGTTTTATGGGAACTGTTACTATATTCGTTATCGAGAATTTACATCATGTTTCTTTTGGATATATGATCCCGCCATTGGATGGTGATGGAGGGAGTTAGTGAAGTATTATTTGTCTTTGTTAAAAACATGGTTTCCTTGTCCGTAAGAAAACTTGGAATTACAAGGAAAACATTTTGGTTGATCCTACCATTTTGATGGTGATGGAGCATTATTTTTGTTTTAAAAAAAAAGCATTAAATTCTTTGGTTTGAAAGACTTTCGTTTCAAAACATACTAAAATTCTCTTAGACACCATGTGACTACATGATTACTATCACTAACACCCCTAACATTTTGCTAAAATTCACTTGAATCCCTTCTGATTACATGCTTGCTTGCTATCACTCACATCCCAAACTTTACTAATATATATACACACATCAATGAAGGAGAAGAAATATAGAAGAAAATCTGAATGAAATTGCAAAAAGAGTAAACCACTAGTTGATTGAATAGAGTAGAGGGCATAATTGTCAAGCATTTGATGTTGTTGGGCGCCAAAATCAGAGGAGGGCATAATGAGTTTTTTTTTATGACATCATCACTTTTAGTTAAAAACACTAACAGATGCTTGACGGAGGGGTCTCTGTGCTACAAGTTATAAAACTGAAGGGGTGCCCATGTTATTATTGAAATGTCAAGGGATCACTGTGTCATTTATCCGAATCTCAAGAGATGTTAGTGATTTTTACCCTAAGAAAAAAAGCAAAAGTGGCACCAACACGATTAAAGGGCAACAATTATCGGACTGAGTTAACATTATACTAAAATTTATAATAAAATAAGAGTAATGTATAATATATTATTTCTTTTTTTTTTTTGTTACAAGGAATTCGAACCCAACCCCCAAGATCCAAGCTAGTTAACCACCATGCTAATCCATAACGAAGGGGTTGACTCTGAAGGAATATGAAAAGTATTGAACTTAAGACCTCTTACTTGTAAGAGGTCAGTCTTGGTCACCAAACTACATCAAATGGTTAGCTATAATTTTTTTAAGATCAAACTACAATTCAAAAATATATGTTAGGCTCACCGAGTCAAGTTATGATTTAAGAAAAGAAAAAGGAAAAAATAGAATTAATTTTAAATTCTATAATAAATCTTAACTTTAAAATTAATCCTAAATTATTAAAACTAATTTCAAATAACTCTATTTTATCATATCACACAAGATTTAGTCATGATAGAGAAAATATTCGGTCTCATCAAGCACTATATGATAGTGTTATGTAATGTATATCACTTATAAAATATTGCACATTGTCAATCAATTGTTACTATTTATAAAATTGTCAAAAATATTTTTTAAAAAATTAAGATGTGTGTGGGATAGAATTGGAATAATTTCAAGTTTGGTAAAAGAAGGGAGGGAAAAAAGAATGAAAGTCAAATTTAATTTTAATATCTATTTTAATATAAAATAATAAATTGACAAAAATAAAAAGTGATATATACAATTTTAATATATATTTTAATTTTTTTTATCAAAAATATTCTTTATTTAAAAAAAATTATCTCTATTTTGGAGAGCACTGAAGAGTGAAGATGCTCTTACATAGGGATACCATTCTTTTTGTGTTGTTCTAATTTTGGATACCTTGCTTGGTACCGAAGTTCTAATCCTGTTAAAGGAAAAATAGGATTTCCCAGACAGTCATCGAATGCCCTCTTTTTCTCTCCGAACTTCCTCAAGCGTCTGATCAAACCCATCCTAAATACCCAAGACCACAATGCCCACCGCCACAGAACCATTCTCTCTTCTCCTCCTCACCTTCCTCCTGATCACCACCCACCACCCTCAACTTCCCTCCCCTTCGACCAATACCAAACCCTCCTCTCTCTCACAACCCGCGTCGCCACCCTACGCGCCTCCCGCGGCGACGTCGAAGGCTCTGCCGTGTCAGGAAAGTGGCCCAACAGCTGGAGCGTGGGCTGGGCCTCGGCTTCTACGGTCTTATATGGACCATGGGCTGCGACTATCTGAAGGACTACGCGTGGAGAGACGCTACGACGTCGTTTGAGATGCTCTGTTCTGTTCCGGACTTGATCGAGTTGATGAGAGCGGTGAATGAGTTGACTCGGTTGGAGTCGCAGATGGAGAGGGTGGCCTGGCTCCAGCGAAATTACAAGGATGTCCTTTGGGTGTCTAAGTCGCTGATTAAAATGCTCAGTTCTGTGCCGGACTTGAACGAGTTGATGAGAGCGGTGAATGAGTCGACTCGGTTGGAGTCGCAGATGGAGACGGTGGCCTGGCTCCAGCGAAATTACCAGGATGCTCTTAAGGTGTCTAAGTCGCAGATTAAGATGCTCAGTTCTGTGCCGGACTTGAAAGAGTTGATGAGAGCGGGGAATAAGTTGACCCGGTTGGAGTCGCAGATGGAGATGGTGGCCTGGCTCCAGCGAAATTACAAGGATGCCCTTAGGGTGTCTAAGTCGCTGTTTGGAAGGCTTCTCAACGCGTTTAGTCAATCGGTACGTTTTGTTAATTTAAAACGAGACAACTTTGTATTTGACTCTAAATTATACCATTTATGTCAATCAAATCTATATTATTTGTGTCAATCAAATCCATAAACTATATTTTAGGTTAATTTAACCCATAAATTATAATATTTGTGTCAATATGATTATTCCGTTCAAATTCATCTTTAAGTTTGACAGAATTTCTGTGCAAGTGATCCCTAAATTGTACTTTAATTTCCGATTGACACAAGTAATATAATTTAAACGCTAGTTATCCAATTTAAAAATAAGCACAAATTAATCAACTCGATTTTATTTTGTCTTGAACTGTTGCATTTTTTATATTGATCACTCAACTATTTGAGTTATTTTACAATGCCTCAAATGTAAATGCTTAATTGCTTATTATCTTTTTTTTAACGGAAATTTTGATGTAACTGCCTTTTTGGGTTGGGAATTAATTAGTGATATTTGGAAGAGGTAAAAATGTCGTATCTCTTGACTTGAGGAAGCGAAAACAAAGAAAAATTCGGGTGTCAATGAAATGAATTTGGGTGCATTCTTTTCTTGCAATGCGTATCTTAGATTTAGATTTAAATTCATCTGATGCTTAAGTCGGGGAGGATTCTAAGATCAAACAAATTAAATGTGGAGAAAGAAGTTAGATTTAAGCTCATCTGATATTTATAGGAATTCCTTCTTGCCTCTTAAGGCCTGTTTGGTATGTGGGTTTGGAGGAATTTTGGAACATAGGTTGGAAAATAAAACCCATCAACCCCATGTTTGATAAATGTATAGTTAGTCCAGGGTTTGAAACCCAGCCTGCATTAGGCCTGAGAATTAAACTCAAGTTCATGAGTTTCATGAAATCCACCCCGGGGGGGTTCATATGTGGGTTAATGGGTTAAGCTAGCAATTGACATTTATACCTCCATGTATCCCATATACGTAAACAAACATGAGTTTAGATTAAATTGATTAAGGGGCACAATAGTTATTTATATACAAATATATTATTATAATAGTCATATATCTGTGCACATACCAAACATGGATATGGATGACATTAAATGTTGAATCCCATATTTGAATTCCATCTTTGGGTTTGGAAGGGTTTGGACAAACCAATCCAAACCTTTCTCAAAAAACCAACCAAACAGTCCCTTAAGGTTTTGAACTTTTGATTCATGGTTGTACAAAGGGGCATACCTATTTTTTTGCCTTAATTCATGTTGGAATCTTTATGGTTTCTCTTTCCTATTGACGGATTATTTAGGTCACATTTTATAATGTGCACCTATGTTTTAGGCAACTTTCGTACTAGATGCCTAGCATTGCCTTTGATTATTTGGGATAGCCTAGCTCTTCGTCCGGCTTAATCCTTATCAATCTATTGAAACCAAGAGTTCCATTCGGTTTCCAATTCATTTGCTCGGTGATTCTCGGCCACTGCTTAATGCAAGCCGTTGAATGACGCATCTATTTCTAGTCGGCTGGGGCCATAATTTGTTTGGTTTAGTTTGATATGACTCAGTCAGAAGCATTACTTTTGCCATACTCTTTTGTGTACTTTTGTCAAGTTTTCTTTGTCACATGTCCTCATTCAATGGTCTAATCATATGTAGTCATATGCTCAGAGCCCTTTCAATATTGAATTGCTGAAGTTAAAGCTTTACTTAGTCAAAGCCATTATAGCATAGATAGTTAAGGACAACAATGATATCCTAAGAGAGACATCCCAAGTGAAGGGAAAAATCAAGAGTTTACAACTCATCACTATCTATAGTTTAAAACTAAACTTAATGGCATATTACTTTTGTGATGCTATGGTGTAGTAAATGTCACCCCATGTACACTAAAATTTCTCCAGTTTCCTAGGAAGAAGGAATAGTGGGAATATGATGTTTAAATCGCATTATTATTTCTAGAAAGAAAATTTTGGCTCATTTTCATGTTCTCAAAGATGTCAAAATAGGATTGGTCATTGGTTTGCCAAAGCCCCTTAACATACTTAGATTGGGCCCGGGTTTAACAAGATGGCCCCCCTAACTAGCGTCTATTAGTTAAGGGGCTTGGTTGAGTTCGGGAAACAATTTTAAGAATTCATGGAGGCCTATTTCTATTCTAGCATCTAAAGGCAGTTTTTCCCAATTTTCCTGGAAAAAAGGTTGGGGAGCCCGTCGAGTATGGAGAAAAGTTGGCCTTAGTGATCTTACGTGTTGTGATCATGCAAATTTCTTTCATAGTAAATGTAAAATAGCATTTTTCATTGTTAATTGCTTTATTTTTTAGATCTATTTACTTTTTTTTTTCAAGGTACTATATAATGGACTAAAGACACCCTTCCTTAACGTTTATCGTTTAAGTTTTGTATTGAAAATGGCAGAGACTATTGCGAGAAGTGGTGGAGGTGATGCAGAGAGAAGTGGTGGAGGGTGACTTGCTACGGGACTTCCTTGAAGTGGGAAGTAATGACTTGAAGGGTTTGATTCAAATCTACAAAAACATTGCTTTGCAATTCTCCCCAACTGCGGCCAGCACTGATTTATGAATGAGAGGTTTACAAACGGTTAATTACATTTTGTTCTCTGAAACTCTTGCTCTAGTTTTAGTTTATCCCTGCTGTGATTGGTTTCCTCACATTGTTGTGAAACCAAATAGCCTAACTGGGGTTGTTGGTGGGGGGGGGGTTTGTAAAACAGACGTTATGTTCGGATTTGAGGCTATGTGAAACCAATTAACGTAGTTAAGAAACAATGCTAAAAAAATTGATAGTGGAGGGTTAAAGTAAAATTAGCGCCATAGTTTGAAACTAAAAAGGCAGAATTAAGCAGGATTTTGAAAGTTTGTTGTAGGAATATTGCTTGTGAAAATACAAATGCAGATGAAGGTGAAATTCTTTATGTT
>CM042186.1:5866911-5893320 GCA_023539305.1 Ilex asprella | reverse complement strand
AACACTGTTGTACTCTCAAAAGTAGCATGGAAAGTTAAAAATAACAAAATAAAATGTGGGTTAAAGTCATTAACAAGAAATATAATCCAACTGGATTGGGCAAACGGAAGAAAAAGCAACAACCTCCCTAACCTAGAATGCAATGATTGAACTTAGGGAGTTAATTGACTCGGGAAACAAGGGGATAATTGGAAGTGGATTAAAATTTAATTTCTGGAAAGACTGGTGGGTGGAGATGGACCCCTAATGCATACTTCCCCCCTTCCCCACCCTTAATGTGAATTTGAGTGTAATGGTTGTAGATTTTATTGATGATGATGATGATAACTAGAATATCCAACAAAGAGGTATGACTCTACCTTTTAATTTACTTGAAGATATGAAGTTTATTCCTCTGCCAAAATCCTCACCTCATGAGGATATCATTTGTTGGGGACCAGATAGTAAGGGTAAGTTTTCCACTAATGTAGTGTATGTGTTCATCATTGATAGTAATACTGATTTTGTCACGCCCCAAATTCTACAAAAGCGTGATTAAAAAAAATTACTTTGCTTATTCGGAAAAACACATGCCGGTATGTTATTAAAAAAAAACATCTGAGAAAGTATCTCTTTAGTTTAAAATAAATCAGTATTTAAAAAAAAAAAAAACTCGGCAGAGTTTCCGTTGAAAATTGGGCTTCCAACCAGTTAGTAAGAGCATCATTGTGAGAGCACAACATAATTTAAACTAATTAAACATCCACAACATGCCTCCTAAAAAATATAATCCAACTAAATCCGGGGTGGTAATTAGAGGCCTACGAAGTCCTCCCAAACTCAAATACATCAAACACCAATATATATACCACAACTTAGTACACACAGTCTTAATTTTACATTACAATGGCCAAAATAATAAGCCCTGTATGGGATGATCAAGTGTACCGCAAAAGCCTCAAGACAACCTTTTCTAACCCAAACATAAATTTTAAAGGTATATACAAAAAGCTCCAAAAGATATTCTTTCTAATGCAAGCTCCCACAAGTATTCCATCACCTATGTCCAGGATGCATGCTAGTTTTTGAAAATATTAGTAAGGGATAAGCAACCACATGCTCAATAGGATAATCTTTTTCCCAAGCATTTACAAAGTTTTAAATACCAACATTCCACAAATCATACGAATAAGTAATGAAATTTTTTTATAATTAAATACAAGTACAAGATAATAAGTAAAATATTTATCAAAATCTCCCAACACCTTAACATTAGAAATATACAAGGTATAAATTAAAGGTTTATATATTTAAAGTCAAACCATCATAGCAAATATCATGCATGTCTCGCATATGGACAATATCATCAATCACACCGGTTCACGCATGAACCATTCACGGGAAAACTTTTGGATCTTGCACCCTAGGCTCTCATCGTCTTTCTTACTTTTCAAGGGGAACGTGTAGGGCACAATTCGTGACGCCGCATAGGTCATCACCGAAAACCACTACCATAACTAATCCCCCTTCGAACTAGTAGTCGCCTTGGCAACTCACTTAATAGGTCGCGGTCGTCTACTAACCCTCTGCCTGTCAATATCAAGCATACATTTTCCAAAAATGATTATTTTCTATATTCATAAATCCTTTTGAAAACTCATGTTATAACCTTGACATTTTATCAAAACATATAGTATACTCAAATCTCAAAATTTGCATTTTTAAAGCAACACAACAAATTCCAAGAAAATAAGTGATATATTTATTATGTACAAGATCATAGCATACCTCAAAACTCCAAAATCATAGGTTTAATTAAATATCCATCACTAAAATCAAACTAGGGTTTCAAACCCACAACAAAATTATTTTTATTTCCAAGATAATATGTAATATATATTATGTACAATATCATAGCATACTTCAAAACTCAAAAATCATAGGTTTAATCAAATAACCATAGCTAAAATCAAACTAAATTTTCAAACCCATAACACAAAAATCATTTTTATGCATGTAAGTTCACAATCCATGACATATTCAACACTAAATCAAGGTTTATAACTACTATTTTGCCATTAAACACATAATAAGCTTTAACTAAAGAAAAAAAATGAGATGCACATTGTAAATAAAAGAGAAATGAAAACCTACCCAGAAATCAAAATTCCAAGCTTACTTTCCAAGATCCTCAAGTCAAGCTCATGCCCTATATCCCTTCTTCTATCTTCTTCTCTCTAGTTCTAAGATGGGTGAAGAATTTTTGGGTGAGAGATGTGAGAAAAAATGGAAGAAAATGGGCTGAAATCTGGGTTTAAACCCACAGTCCCGATTTTTACTGTTCATGGCTGAAATTTGAGTTTTCTCCAAAATTACAGATTTACCACTAAAAATTTTCAATTTGATCCATATGACTATCCTAAAGTTTTTCGACCTTCCGGATTCATTTTTAATGTTATTTTAACATAAAAACATTTATTTTTATGATTTATCTCAAAACTAAAGTTAATTTACACCCGAAACGCTAAAATTACTATTTTATCCATTTGAACCGTTATATGTGCTAAACGGTTATTTCAAGTTTTTCGAGCCTCCTGGATTTGATGGTAATATTATTTTGACCTAAAAAAAATTAATATATTTACATAATTACCCTTATCAACCTTAAATACCTCCAAAAATTAAATTTGACCCTAAAAATCAATACGTTCGTATTTCAAACTTACGCGACTATTCATTTAACAACGATTAGAAGTTTATTTCATCATTTTAATTATCTTAAAAATACTAGCAAGTTAATATCATTTATATTTATATAACACAGGGGATCTCACAGATTTAGAGTCCATTACGGATTAAGAATGGATCTGGAAACTTAAAGTTCCACAAAGGCTAAAACTATTCCTATGGCTAGTTAGGCATAATAAAATTCTCTCCAACCCATTGACGGCAACTAGGAACATCAGAAGTGATCCTAGTTGCACCAGGTCTGGTGCTACAATGGAGACAACCTGTCATATCCTTCGGGATTGTAGAAGAGCTAAGATTGTTTAGAACTATTTCACATAATACCAGGATGGAAAATAAGGGACGACACTGAACTTAACAGATTGGATTAATAGATTGTGTAAGGACCAATCTTGAAATGCAGGAATGAAATCCCTTGGACTATTATTTCCTTATCCATATTGTGGACTATCTGGAAAGATAGAAACAAGGCTTGCATTGCACAAGTTGATACCCCACCATATGTTGTTGAGAGAAATGCTAAACAAGAAGCCCAAGAAATAGCACAAGCCTTTGACAATCTGGAACTAACACAAAGATGCTAAAACACCAAGACTAATTTCATGGTCTTTCCTTACTGTAGGTTGGTGTAAGCTCAACACGAATGACCGCTCTAAACCCAATCCTGGACCAGCATGAATAGGAGTTCTCAAAGATGACAGATGACGTTGTATAAAAGGATTCTATGGCAAATTAAACAATACAACCAATCTGGTTGCTAAACTATGGGCTATATTCAAGGGATTGCTTATAATCAAAGACCTAGGAAGAAGAGTAATCTTGAAGACTGACTCAACTGAAGCCTATAGCATCCTCCATGACTCACAATAAGAGTGTTTCCCAAAAAAAAATCTTGTTGACCGCTACAGATACCTGATTGAAGCTAGTGGGATTTGCCTCTCTCACATGCTAAGAGAGGGAAATCAATGTGTGGATAGTGGCACCAACACGATTAAAGGGAAACAATTATCGTACTGAGTTAATATTATACTAAAATTTATAATAAAATAAGAGTATGTATACTATATTATTTGTTTTTTATTTTTTTGTTACAGGATATTTAAACTTGTGTCGACTACTCTCTCAAATTTGGACCTAACATCAAAGATCCAAGTTAGTTTAAACCACCATGCTAATACATAACGGAGGGGCTGACTCTTAGTGGGTAAAAGAAGTATTGAATCTAAAATCTCTTACTTGTAAGAGGCTAATCTTGGTCACTGAACTACCCGAAGGGTTAGCTACAATTTTTTTAAGATCAAACTACAAGTTAAAAATATATGTTAGGCTCACCAACTTAAGTTATGATTTAAGAAAAAAAGAAAATTTAGAATTAATTTTAAATTCTATAATAAATTTTAACTTTAAAATTAATCCTAAATTATTAAAATTAATTTCAAATTACCCTATTTTATCATATCACACAAGATTTAGTCATGATAGAGAAAATATTCAATCTCATCAAGCACTATATGATAGTGCTATGTAATGTATATCACTTGTAAAATATTTTATATTGTCAATCAATTGTTACTACTTATAAAATTGTTAAAAATTATTTTTAAAAAACTTAAGGTGTTTGTGAGATGGTATTCGAGTAATTTTAAGTTTGGTAAAAGAAGGGAGGGAAAAAAAATGAAAATCAAATTTATTTTTAACAAGGAGAAAACATAAAATAAAAAATTGATAAAAATAAAAAATCTTATTAGAGTGATATATACAATTTTACTATCTATTTTAATTTTTTATTAAAAAAAATTCTTTATTTTAAAAAAGTATCTCTATTTTAGAGAGCACTGAAGATGCTCTTGCATAGGGATACCATTCTTGCTGTGTTGTTCTAATTTTGGATACCTTGCTTGGTATCGTAGTTCTAATCCTGTAGAAGGTATAATAGGATTTCCCTGACAGTCATCGAATGCCCTCTCTCTCTCTCTCTCTCTCTCTCTCTCAGCTTCCCCAAACGTCTGATCAAACCCATCCTCAATACCCAAGACAGCAATGCCCACCGCCACCGCACCATACTCTCTCCTCCTCCTCACCTTCCTCCTGATCACCACCCCACCACCCTCAACCTCCCTCCTCTTCGCCCAATACCAAACCCTCCTCTCTCTCTCGCACTCTCTCACAACCCGCGTCGCCACCCTACGCGCCTCCCGCGGCGACGTCGAAGGTTCTGCCGGTGCCAGGAAAGTGGCCCAACAGCTGGAGCGTGGGCTGGGCCTCGGCTTCTACGGTCTTATATGGACCATGGGCTGGGACTATCTGAAGAACTATGCGTGGAGAGATGCTACGACGTCGTTTGAGATGCTCAGTTCTGTGCCGGACTTGAATGAGTTGATGAGAGCGGTGAGTGAGTTGACTCGGTTGGAGTCGCAGATGGAGAGGGTGGCCTGGCTCCAGAGAAATTACAAGGATGCCCTTAGGGTGTCTCAGTCGCTGTTTGGAAGGCTTCTCAAAGTGTTTAGTCAATCGGTACGTTTTGTTAATTTAAAACGAGTCAACTATGTCTTTGACTCTAATCTATACCATTTATATCAATCAAATCCATATTATTTGTGTCAATCAAATATTTGGGTTAATTTAAGCCATGAACTATAATATTTTTATTAATATGATCATTCCATTCAAATTCATTAAGTTTGTTGGAATTTCTGTGCACGTGATCCCTAAATTATACTTCAATTTTCGACTCATGTGATGTTCATGTGTGGAATGCCAAAAACATTTATTGTGAATTTGGACGGGAGGGCCACGTTGACAAAAATGGTATAGTTCAGTGGTTAAATTAATACAAAATATAATTCAGGGACTTGATTGACACATATGATATAGTTAGAGGCCAAATAAATATTTGTCCGATTTAAAAATAAGCACAAATTAAACTTTGACCATCTTAATTATCAACTCGATTTTATTTTGTCTTGAACTGTTGCATTTTTAATATTGATCACTCAACTATTTGAATTATTTTACATTGCCTCCAATGCAAATGCTTAATTGCTTATTATCTTTTTTGACGGAAATTATTGACATGTCTGATAAATTGAAAATAATTATAGTGATAGTGTGAAAAAGTGTTATAGTTGGGAGGGTTAAAGTATAATTTGCTTTTTAATAATGTGTGAAATCTATATGCACGTCACGTAGTCATGTTTGCTTGCTAGAAGTTATCCAATTTTGATGTAACTGCTTTTTTGGGTTTGGGAATTAATTAGTGATATATTTGTAAGAGGTAAAAATGTCGCATCTCTTGGTGAAGAACAAAGAAAAATTGTGGTGTCGATGAAATGAATTTGGGTAAAAAGGCCTAGTTCTATTCTAGCCTCTATAGGCAGTTTTTCCCAATCTTGTTAGGAAAAAGGTTGGGGAGCCCTTTGAGCAGGGGACAAAAGTCGGCCTTAATGATCTTACCCATTGTAATCATGCAAATTTCTTCAATAGTAAATGTAAAATAGCATTTTTCGTTGTTAACTGCTTTATTTTTTAGCTCTATTTACCTTTTTTTTAAGGTACTATATGATGGACTAAAGACACCCTTCCTTAACGTTTAAGTTTTGTATTGAAAATGGCAGGGACCATTGCGAGAAGTGGTGGAGGCAATGCAGAGAGAAGTGGTGGAGGGTGACTTGCTACGGGACTTCCTTGAAGTGGGAAGTAATGACTTGAAGGGTTTGATTCAAATCTACAAAAACATTGCTTTACAATTCTCCCCAACTGCTGCCAGTACTGATTTATGAATGAGAGAGGTTTACGAATGGTTAATTACATTTTGTTCCTTGAAACTCTTGCACTAGTTTTAGTTTATCCCTGCTGTTATTGGTTTCCTCACATTGTTGTGAAACCAAATAGCCTAACTGGGGTTGTTGGTGGGGGGGGGGTTTGTAAAACAGACGTTATGTTCGGATTTGAGGCTATGTGAAACCAATTAACGTAGTTAAGAAACAATGCTAAAAAAATTGATAGTGGAGGGTTAAAGTAAAATTAGTGCCATAGTTTGAAACTAAAAAGGCAGAATTAAGCAGGATTTTGAAAGTTTGTTGTAGTAATATTGCTTGTGAAAATACTAATGCAGATGAAGGTGAAATTCTTTATGTTGGTTCGTCTCAATAGTTGCGTTAAGTGTTACAATCTACAATTTTGAGATGTGATGATATTGCTTGCCTTCATTTTTTGGGTGGCCTCTATTTTTGCCCCCAAAATTTTACAATTTTTTTGAAAGAGAAAAAAATCTTAGTTCTGCAATTTCTGGTTTAGTGGCTATACGTGTCTATCTGAGCATGCCACAAACAAGAGGGGATTTAATGTGATACAATCTGACCATGATTTTAATGCAAATATATAATTCACATATAACATGACACGACTCAATTGAAAGATTGGCATGCAACCATGGAGACCCCTAGTCATAATTAAGTCATGTGGTAGATAGTGAAGTGGAATACATCAAACTTGTGGTTTTGAAATTGATAGGTTTGGTATGGGTGTTGCTTCAACTACCTTACTTTAATTCCAAAAATTGGTGGGAGTCATAAGTCCTAGTTAATGCTACTGTTGGGATCTTATCCTTTTGCATTTCAATCAGCAATACTAATTTGTAATGAATGCTGAAGGAGATCATGAGTAGACTCTTTGATTGTTACATTCATTGTTTAAGGAAAACACTATGTATCCCAAATTTTTATCCCAAATCTCGATTCCAAATGAAGGGAGACCATTGGATGAGTGAGTTCCATCAATTTTTTTAAATGAGACTCACTGATCTAATGGTTTTCCTTGATTTGAGATAAAAATTTGGAATACATAACATTGCTCATTGTTTAAAGGCAAGACAAAGAAATGAGTGTAGGCCTTAAATGGTGGTGAAGTGTATATGGTCCTCTAAATTACTGCATAGAGCAAGTTTGCCTTGCCTTATGTTTGAAATTATTGAATTTGAATACATAAATAAATAAGTTGACACAGACCCAACTAAGTTCTCAAAACGGAGAGTTATCTATAGACGGAAAAAAGGGTTACCATGACCAACTGAACAGCCTTGAATCCACTATCAACCACTAGAATGGTTATTTTTGCTTAACCCGTTTTCCTCTCTCATCACAAGGGACTTGTTTCGCCATAGTACCAGTACACCAAGTTGACTCAGTCGTCTTTATGTTGATCTTTACGCGTCTCCTCCTGCATCCTACTAGATAGAGCGACAGTGTTTTGACAGGGATGCTTATGAGAGGGGTTGCCTGCTCTATGAAGAATTCATCAAACTTCATTAAATCATTGCTGGAAGTCAACTCAAATGCAGCACTGAGAAATCATTAAATCATTGTTGACAGAGTTCTATAAATCTTTTGAACAAGTCTTCAATGTGTAATTGTAGAGTGAGATCTCTTTGGAATAATAATGATTTATAATATAAAACATAACAGACTTCAATAAATTCATTCAACAGTCTTAAATAAACTCATCTAACGGTTACCAATATCCATTTCAAAATTATTTACATTACATTATGTTTTCAGGCACGAGTTACCCCTACTAATGATAAATAACAAAGATGGAAATATATGGGTTACTTTAATTTAAACGTAACTTTTAAATGAAAATAACCGATTTTGTTCTTATGTTACATATCGTACTCAATGTGCATTTTCTTCCCATGTTTTTGGTGAACTAATTTTCTAAGAGACTACATAGGTATATTGTCATCAACTATATGTGTAATTAGACATCTACTGACAATCGTAGAGTGAAATCCGATTCATATAGGATTCAAACTTGAGTTAGCCAACTACGCAAATAAGATTCAAAAAATGTTGGTCATTGTGCAAAGTTAAATTTGGCATAACAATCCACGCGCATAGTTGGGACTGTTCCTGGTTATAAAAATGGGAACTCAAGTGACAAGTATAAAGTCATGTATTTTTAAGACTAGTTTTGTATATTTTGTTATATATTATGGATAGAAGAAGAACTGAATTTTTTAGTTCATTGTCGGTGGGGGGGCGGGATGGTGGTGAATTTTTATGAAAGAAGAGCTGAATTTATCCATGAGAAAGGCAATGACTCTTGGTTGGACAAAGTGCAAGACACAAAGAGGTAATATTGTCTTATTAAAAAAATTGAAAAATTAGTTTGTACCACTCACCTTAAAAATTCAGCTAAGTTGAACTTCACACCTTAAAAAGTACAAGTCTGAATTTATTTGCAAATTAAGTACCTATTTTGTAATTTTCAACAATTATTCATATAAAAAAATGTCTCCAAACTGCTCTCTATGTCTAGAAGAGGTCAGGGAAAGACAGCTTATGTCCATCTAGCACACACTACATTTTCTTATTCAATCATGTGGGATATTAAGAGTTATGTACCTTCTTCTATCTTCATAACTACACAATGGTCGTCTATGCAGACCCATGTTACATGGTAGTACTAAACTGAAACATTAAATTTACTGGTTCAAGCCACATGCACAAGAACCAGCACCAATTAATGCTATGGTGTCCCCATTTCCTATATCTGCATGGCATTATGCTTTGATAGTATACAGCTGCTAAAACCCGTATACTTCGGATGACACTGTTTCAGTAGCTAATACATCAAAAGAGTTGCTCTATAGTTTTATAAGATGCATTGGTTTGGAAGAGATTGTATGCATTACAATTTACGAGTTCGGGTACCAGTCACAAGTTTAACAAATTAAATTCATAGTCGTGAAGTTTTCGATCATAAAAAATATATATAGCTACTTAAGTCTTTAGATCAGTCACTATCTTCCATGTCAACAGTTGATTTTTTGTTTAAAACCGGTCAGCATTTAGATGACACCATTTCAATAACTAATACATCAAAAGAGATACTTAAGTTGACTAGATGGGTGTGGTTTGTGGGAGATTGGATGCATTATGAGTTTAGGTACCAATCACAAATTTTAAAAAAATTCTAAGTTGGGACAGTTTTAAGTCATAAAAAAAAATGTATATATATATATATATATACACACACTTGCTTAATGCCATTAGATCAGTCACACTTCTTCGGGTCAACCGTTGATTTTTTATTTAAAATCCTTTAGTATACTTTAGATGACACCGTTTTAATAACTAATACATTAAAAGAAATATTTTAAATAACTAGATGTGAGTGCTTTGTAAGAAATTAAACGCATTACGAGTTTAAGTACCGGTTACAAGTTTAAAAAAATTGTTATAAAAAAACCACATATACAGCTGCCTAATGCCATTTTATCATTCAACTATATGTGTAATTTATTATATCGTGAAGGACAAAATAGTAATTTTAAAAAAAGGACAAAATAGACGCTTGAAAGACCTGGAAAAATTTATTAGCACAACAAGGCTCTTTATGAAATGTATAATGGGCCCACCACTAGAGAGCGTTGACCTGGTTTTTGTGCGAGATGAAACGAGTCAAATGTTTGCTTTATGAGATCTAATCTTGGTTACTTTGTTTTTGTAGAAATTGATCCATCTTTATACACTAATCAACATTTCTTCTTTTAATTTGTTTATACGAGATTAAGCGAAATTGACTAAATTTTTACTAAAGAATGAAGAGGATACGTATGAGACGATAGACATTAATGGTTGTAAATCGGAATTAGGGTATCGATATTGTAGCGGTCTCCATATCACGTCGGTATCGGTGTTTAGACACTTCTAATTTTGTTTTTTTTTTTTACTCCTTGACTTCATAATGTAGATGGGTTGAGATAAATGTAGCTCATTTCCAATGGGAATCTCTCTTGATATATATATATATAACTTCATGATGAAGTAAGTGGTATGATAGTTTGTGCATGGGACTTGTAAGAGGAGTCAGTTTATTTATCCAAGTCCTTCAAAGACCTAGAGACCTTCATTGTTTTGGCCTTGAACCTGTATCAAGTACCAAACTCAAGTATTCAATATTGCTAGATTATTTAGGGGTACAAGTATGGTGAGTTAATAGAACATGGAAGGATACATGTGCTTTGAAATTGGGGGCAATATGTGTTTTGTATTAATGTTGCGTGAATGAAGCACTTCAATGATGAGTTGTAGCCTATTTTGAAGTAGGGAAAATTCCTTTTTCACCCCCTCAACTATGACCCTTTTGTTTATATTTTTCTCTCAACTATCATGTTTTGCATACTATTAGTTTTACATTGCTCCGATGATTAACGTCTCTTATAAATTTGATGAGAACTTGTTTCAATTTTCCCCCCAATTGTGTGCTTTGTTCCACTTTGTCTTGACTCATTAATAATTTCCTCCCGAAAGATAATAGACGTTTGAGATTGGGACAACATGACATCAATTCAAGTAATTGAATGACCCATTAGGGTTTGGTGGTTGGCTGCTATGCTAGCCTAGTTAGGTCTGGTCCTGAGAGGTGTTTTAGGCGCGGTCAGGGGCTTTATGATCTCACCGGTGAGGGTCTAACGGGGTGGTCGTTGGACACTCTTCCTTGCCCTCACCCCTTTTTTCACGAGCAAAAAAAAAAAAAAAGTAATTGAAGGACAATGTGAAAAAATTAGTAGTTCAAGAGATCAAGTGAAATTGAGTCCATTATTAAGGGCGTCAGAATGTAATTTCTGTTTTGAATTATATAAAGTCTACTCATCATATGGGTAAACATTCATCACACAGAAATAAACCAAAATGGGACCTTTTTTGAATCTCTAAAGTAGACAAGAAATATAAATTGAAAACAAGAAAAAACTTTTGTTCATTATCGTAAGGGAAAATTATGCTTTAATCCTTCAATTATGACTCTTTTTTTACATAATTCCCACAACTAGTAATTAGGGCGATATGTAACTAATCACATAGTTAACGGAAAGTTATTTTATTTTTGTCCCTTGAATTTTGTAATTTTTTTTTATTTTGGCCCGATACATTGGTAATTTTTGTCCAAAGAGATGGTGGACGTTTCCAATTGGAGAAATGTGGAATAATTCAAGTAATCGAGGGAGCAATGTAAAAAATTCAATAGTTTAAAAGGCAAAATAAAATCGAAATCATAGTTTAAGGGGGTCAAAGTATAATTTACCCTTGCAATAAACTGTAGCATAGTCATAATGTCTGTGGACTTTGGTACTATATGTATTACTCTTATGGTCTGGTTTTTTTTTTCCGACAAATTTACGTATACCTCAATTAATCCTCTCCCCAATTAGGTCAAAAGCAAACTATCTATACCGAGACTCTGATTCAATTCCATGCATTGGAATGCATTAAAAAAAAAAAATTTGCTGAGTCAGTCACAGAGCCCAAGGTGTAGACTCCCACAATATATATATCCGCGTGACATCAATGCATCTAACTACTTTCTCAACTGTAAAACTAAATTTAAACAGTAAGCTTTGCACTTTGTCTCTCATCTTTCTCTATAAATATTCATCTTTCCAAGCTTTAAATTTCATAACTCACCAACATTCCTCAAGTCTCACACCTTTGCTTATTCATTTGACACTATAATTCGTCTCCTGTGACCATTTTTTGTACTTCATTCTCTTAGTTTTTGGTGATGGGTGGTGGAGTGAAGAAGTGGTTGATGGTGGTGGTAGCGGCGGTGGCGGTGGTGGTGAATTTGTGGAGTGGGGTTGGAGCACAACCACAAGTTCCTTGTTACTTTATATTTGGTGATTCATTGGTGGATAATGGGAATAATAATGGAATTGCATCGTTGGCCAGAGCCAATTACTTGCCTTATGGGATTGACTTCCCTGCTGGACCAACTGGAAGGTTTAGTAATGGTAAAACCACTGTTGATGTCATTGGTGAGCTCTCTCTCTCTCTCTCTCTCTCTCTCCAATCAAAACCAAAAGAATCAAAAAGGAAAAAAGGGAAAAAGGGCAAAAATGAAAAAGAAAGATAAAAAAGGCCTGTGTTGGTCTGTCACAGTAGCTGTAATTAGCTTCTTTGAAAAGGCATATTTTACTTTCTAGTCTGTTTCTCTGTGTTTGTTTACTTGGGTTAATAGCATAATTAAACTTTCACTTTCTTTGTTGTTTGAACTTTCAATTGTTCTAATTTAGTCCTTCAATTATTAATTTTTTTCAGTTAAGTTCTTTCGTCAATTTTCACTATTAGATTAGATGAAATCATATGATCCAATGGTAGAAATTGACCAGATCAGATTAGTCTCCATTAGATCTAATGGTAAAAATAGACGGAAGAACTTAATTGAAATGAAATTTATGGTTGAGGGACTAAATTGAGACAATTAAAACTTCAGGACCAAATTGAGACCGAAAGCAAAGTTTAGGGACCAATTATAATTTTACCCTTATTTTTTTTGGCATTTTTGCAATTTTTTTTTCTCTTTCTTGCTTATATGCTGCCACCATTAGCTATATCCCTTAAAGGTTGGTTGAATAGTTGAGGGCTAAGGGTGGATGGTAAAAATAGCTAGTCATTTTTTTAAAACCATGCAGGTCTAGTCCAAAAAACTGGGCGTCTTCGTGATAGATTGAACATTTAAGGCTCCTTATGACAAAATAAACTTTATGGGTAGAATGGAATTACATTTTTTTTTAATGAAGATTTCAAAGAGAGTTTACTTTTGAAGTGGTTAATATGACTGACTTAATTACTTTCACATTACAGCTGAGCTTTTGGGTTTCGATGATTACATTCCTCCGTATGCAAATGCCAGAGGCCGACAAATACTCGGAGGAGTAAACTATGCATCTGCAGCTGCTGGAATTAGAGACGAAACTGGACAGCAATTGGTACCTTATCCCTTTCTTTCATTCCATCCTCTCATGTCAATTCTGACCCGTCAATATCAACTCGATACGATACGATTTTAAATTTGACATAATTATTAAATACTCATATTAAATAGTCTAATTAAATATTTGACACTTAAAAATCCCCAGGCTTGATAGCTCTCATATTATGGCCATGCAGTAGGTTAGGGGTTTGAGCCTCATGCATGTAGGCATGTTCTGCTGGGAACCAAGACCAACTGTAGTATACGAAAAAAAAAAACCTCTAGACATGAGTCACTGAGTCAAAAAATGCGTGATTAAGACGGGTTTTTTTTTAATCTTGAAAAGATCATAACTCGCCAGATGTTTTTAAACATGAAATCATGATACTAATTCTCATATTTTGATGCTGTTCTTGTAGGGTGCAAGGATAAGTTTCAGTGGGCAGATAAATAACTACAAAAACACAGTAGCACAAGTGGTTGACATACTAGGAGATGAAGACAGTGCTGCAAATTACCTGAGCCAGTGTGTATACACACTTGGAATGGGCAGCAATGACTACCTAAACAACTATTTCATGCCTCAGACGTACTCCACCAGTCGCCAATACACACCTGAGGAATATGCTGATGTTCTTATTCAACAATATTCCCAGGGAATACAGGTATTAATTAATCTTCCATGTTTCAAGATTTTTCGATATTAATTCAAACTTAACTGCCTCGTTGAACTTGGATGATGGCCGTGAGATCCTAACACAGGGCCTCATACGTAGCTTAGACTGATAGAGATCTAGTTCTAACTTATTAATTAGCTTAACACTCCTTACTATTTAGTACCAGTCGGGTAGTTGAAAGTTTAAACTAATTTAGAGATCATGCCTCATAGATTGATGGAAAAATTACACTTAAAACTCTTTCAACTATGCCTCTCATTTCATATTATCCTTTGAACTACTCGTTTTTTTTTCCATTTCACTCTAAGTTATCAGTTTTAGTTTCACATTCTCTCAATTGTTAGTTTTTTTTCCCTTTTACCTCCATTTTTTCACAACATATTAGGTCAAAAATGAGATCTTACAATTAAGTGATGTGGTCTTTCCCTAGTTGGGCGAAATTCATTTTTTGCAATGATTTTCCATGAAAAATTGAGCAAAAAAATGATAATTGGGGTAATGCCAAACTCAAATCAACAGTTTAAGATGCAATGTGAGAGAATGGATAGTTTAAAGCTAATATGAAATTAGGGTATATAGTATAATTTGTTGTAGTTTAATTCTATGGTGGGGGGCTTGAACCTTCTACCTACACTAAGATGAAAAGGAGGAAAAGACTTGATTAAATTGACTAGTAGAAGAGCGTCGCGGAATTCACACAAGTGTGTCCACATCCGCCAAACTAACTTGATGAGAAATCCATTATAGGCAACAAACAACCCCTACACACACCTAAGAGCACCCCTTCTTACGTATCCATACAAGACATGAGTAAGCGGGTTGAGGTCGGGTTCTGTTGTTATTTGTCAAAAATAAAATTTGAAAGACGGGTTTAAAAGGTTAAAAAAACTATGTTTTGTATATACATTTGTAATCGAGTTAGGACTTTTTTTTTTTTTTTTTTATAAACTTGAAAATTTATGGGTTCTTTGGAAGTCGGTACACCAAATTAGTCATAATTGTAAAAAAGTATATAGAACAAAATGTTTTGAAAAAAAAATACATTTGAGATACAAAGATGTAAATGTCCATTTTGTAAATTTTTCTTTCCTAAAAAATGTCACAAGACATTTATCTTAAGCGCTAAAATTTAGAGTCACTTAATTCGAAATCTCTAATGCACATTGATTCATGTATAATTTTTTTTGAAAAGTGGTTGTGTTTTCAAATTATATTTATGCATTAAATATCTCCTAGTTTTATGAGGATATGAAAGTTAGAAGAAAATATGAAAATTTCAAATAATGTACTTTGAAACAAATAAATATCAAAATTAAGGACATTTTTACCCTATATTTTTTTCAGTGTATCTTTTTACAATTAACTTCAATTTAGTATACCCCCTTCCGATTTCCCTGAAATTTATCCAATGGATTGTGGCTCTTGTAGGTTTTGTACAACAATGGAGCAAGGAAAGTTGCCTTGATCGGAGTGGGCCAGATTGGTTGTAGCCCAAATTCATTGGCCCAAAACAGCCCAGATGGTTCAACATGTGTACAAAGTTATAACTTTGCAAATCGGATATTCAATAACAGGCTCAAATCTCTAGTTGATGACCTCAACAACAATCTACCACAAGCAAAATTTACATACATTGATGCTTATGGGATTTTTCAAGATATAATAAGCAATCCCTCAAACTTTGGTAAATATTTTCGAAACACTTACGATTAAATTTTGCTATCTGCATTCTCGTTTTAATACTAACTAGTAGCTAGCATTACTTTAAACTCGCTTGGATTACGGTGGTCAGTATCCGAACTCGATGGAATAGTCGGCGCTAGTCTGAACACTCTGTAACAAAAAAAATAAATAATAATACTAGCTAGCATCGACTTGAGTATTAAGTTCATTCTATTCCCTATCCGATCTTGTATTAGTTTACATACCAAAAAATTGACCCTAACCTAACTAGCTACTTTTTCTTTTTGAACTAATGGTAAGTGTTTTGCATTATTTGCTATACATGGGCCGGATCAACCACATAATCTAGCCCAAAGGCTTGTGAGTGGTATAATCGGTTTAAGTTTTGAGCCAAGGCCCATGTATCAGCCAAGGCATTCTCTTTTCCTACCCAATTAACCGCCTTTCAAATATTTTACAATTTCAAATTGTAATAATTTTTTTTATTATTACTTTCACACTTGAAAATAATAAATATTCTATGGATAACATAGTATAGTTATGTATAAAATTACTGTTTATGGTTGGGCTTAGCCAACCCCCAAGCCAATGTAAACTGGCCTAAGCCAAGACTTGGGTTAAAGTTATAGCCTAAGCCTTGATTTTTTATGGGCTTGCCAAGTGCAATGGTATACTGGACTCATGCCCACCCAAATGTTGCAATGATGGAATTCGAGCTGAAATGGAAGAACAAAATTGATATCGTTTCACAGATGTGTTCATACTTGCTTCGAGTGTTAGTGTTAACATTTTTGTGTGCATATTGATTCAGGTTTTAGGGTTACGAATGCTGGATGTTGCGGCGTAGGGCGAAACAATGGTCAAATAACCTGTCTTCCTTATCAACCTGCATGCCAGAATAGGGATGAATACCTCTTTTGGGACGCGTTTCACCCATCCGAAGCTGCAAATATCATTGTGGGGAGACGATCATACAGTGCTGAATCCTCATCCGACGCATATCCCGTCGATATTCGACGCTTGGCTCAACTCTGAAGATGGAGTTAATGAACATGGTGGTGCCACTAGAATATTGTCAAAGCATTAATATACTACTGTTTGTATCGCTATATAATTATATATTTTTTTGCTGCCATTGTTATTTGAGAGATGTGATATTGTTGTATTACAAGTGCAATTGTTTTAAGGGATGTGATGGTGTTGTATTACAAGTTCAATGAGATTTGTGTATCCAACAAGCTCTCCTCCTAAGGTAGAGTTTTCTGTCTCATCGCTTTGGTGACCTACCCATGAAGGTCTACATCCTTTTCTTTGTTTTCCCATTCTGAGTTGATACTCTCCAACACACTTTCTTTCTTCCATTGATAGTCTCAAGGAAGGCTCATTTCCCAATGTATCTATTTCTATAGTCTGAAACCCCTGAACTCTACTTTGTTTTCTTTCCATTCTTCCCTATCTCCTTGTTCTTTTGTTTTCTTACCCACCTGTTTTCTTCATCACTATGTTTTCCAAAATTTTCCTAATATCCTCAAATCCGCAGTATTTATCTCAAACAATAAAGCTTCCATGGAATCCCCACAACTTTCTCAAACTATTGAATCTCAACCTTCCCCAAATTTGTTGAACACGGAACAACCACACTCAGACCAAGTGGTGAGAATACAGTTACAGTCTAATGAGATCACCGAGGTGCTATATTGTCTTATTGGTAAGATATTCATAAACAAGACTCTCAATCAAAGTGTGGCCAAGACAATAGTTACGAGGGTATGGAAGATGACGAATAGTCTGCAAATCAAAGATGGCAAGTAGGGTACCTACTCGGGAAACCAGTAGAGGGAAGCAAGCCTCTTGTGCAAAAGAATATGTGGAGGAATTATCTGGATGCTTCGCCCAGGACAACCTGATAAAAGGATTTCTTTGAGGTATGAACGCCTCGGTGAGTTTTATTACAAATGTGGGCGTGTAGGGCATGATCAGTCCAAGTGCGATTACCCATTGCCTCCAGACCAATAGGATGCTTATGGGCCATAGTTGAGAGCAACAATAGCAACCTTGGGATTTCAACCATGTTAGGAGGAACATCCAATGGGTGTAGATGCACAGGCGTCGCGTGAAATGTAATCAAATCGAGACACGTGGATAGAGGGTGAATATGCTACAAATTAGAATGAGTAATGCTATGTAACTCAATTTTTTATCTCAAATCTCCATCCCAAATCCAGGGAGACCATTGGATCAGTGGGTCCCATTTGAAAAAATTAATGAGGCCCACTCATCCAATGATCTCCCTTCATTTGAGATAGAGATTTGAGTTAGAGTTTTGGGATATATAGCATTTTTCAATTAGAATTGAGTATGAGAATCAGATGGTGGAAGTGGACAATGCTATGTAACCTAAATTTGCATCCTAAATCAATAAGGATCATTGGATAAGTGGTTCCCATTTAAAAAAGTTGATGAAATCCACCCATCCAATGAGATTAGGGGTGTTCACCCTGGGTAGGAATTATAATATGCCATTTTCCTTCCTGATACTTTGTGAAATAATTTTTTCTTGTTTTACCTTATTCAATCAAGTTTACTATTCATACCCAAATTTCGTCCAAAATAATCAGGTAAGAAGTCGGGTAAGAAATCCGATGAAAACATATTTTTTAGTTACTAATTTTTTCATTATTTTAAAATTTTAATTAATTCACCTGCTGCACCAGTTAACTGACACAATAAATCAATAACACTAGAGAAAACACAATAAATTCGATAATGCATAAACAATTATAATAAAATACAACTAGAAAGTCATAAACATCAATACATCATATAGAAGAATGTCATAAACACTAATAAAATATTAGGGTTTTTAGATTTTAATTTTTAGGAATTAACATATATATATATCTATATTTATATAATAAAGTAGAATAAAGTTTGAATCCGAAAGATATAGAGAGGTCCAGATCGTTTTGAGAAAAACATAAACACATCCAACAGATAACGTAATCCCATCATAAAAGACGATTCAGATCATCTCAAAAATTTAGATCTAACGGGTTACAGTGATTACTGAATTTTATTTTTCTGCCAAATAATTTCAACAGGCCTATCATTTCAGGACTCTGAAGAGTTATCCTTCCAAAGACTAATCTCCACCTCTCCATATCCTCTGCATTACTCCATCACTCCCACCCGAAATATATCTCACCATAATTATACGTCTGCCTCTCACACACTCGCTCATAACTTCTCCCTACCATCGTCACTGCTCGCCATCGCCATCGCCATCGCTAGCCCACCGCCAGCCATGTTCACCACCAGTCATCGTCATAGCCAACACACTAGGTTTTGCTCACTCTCTCTATATCTATGTTCCTCTCCTTCTTTGATTTTATTTCTCACTCTCCAACCCAGAAGCCTCCCCTCCCAAAAACCCCAACCATTAACTCGCCTCCCAAAAACCCATTTTGATCATTTCCCAAGATATTTGGTGTTTGTATGTTGTGTTTGGTTTGGATTAATTTATAAATTTTCCCAACTGGGTATTCTAATTTTGACCTAAAATAGATTTTTTCGACTAGGTATTTGTATTTTTTTTTGTGTCTCAACTGTAACAGAAAAGTGGTACCATTTGTGTAGGACACAGAATTTGCATAGAACAACAAACATTTTGGTTAGTACCGATGCATTTATGTACAATTAAGATTCAGTGATGAGGGTGTGTTGAAGTCTAAATTTTATTAGAAGTCTCTTGAATGGATTTGCTTTCTTGGTGTTGTGAATGTGGATTTAGTGGAATCTATGTTTCTAATATTTGGTGGTTTGTGAATTGATTTTGATAGAGTTTCTGACGCCTCTCGCATGCTCGAAAAAATGTCTCATAAAGCTATTTCCATCCAATATTACACACAGTTGGGTATGTTTTTTTGAGGATATGAATTTTTTTTATTCATTTTGTTGTATTCAAACAATTCCAAGACATGGACTGATTTGCTATTTTATTATTTGTTATGAATTGCTCTCCAATTATGTTAATTGGCATAATCGCAGCTGTCATTGGTATGAAGGTTTTAACTTTCATTTTCTTAGTCTATCATTTTAGAAATCTCCCTAAATGATCTTTCTTGGTTGAGTTTACAAATCCAACCTTCCACTCTAATTAGAATTAAAAATGAATTTCATGTTTGCATTTTGCAACTTCCACGTAAACAAATGGGTATCTAATCTTTTTCTCACTTTTATACATAAGTTGATTTGTTGCTAATGCCCAACTGCACACATGCTTCCCAATTGTTTACTGGTTTGCTTCAAAGAAAATATAGAATCTTTTAACACCCATAGCACACATACACCACAAACACCAACGACAACTACCATTAGTTGTTTAAGTGATAAAGGCTTCGTCGGTTATTCGTACTTATTATTTGTTTGTTTTTGTTTTGTACGTGTGTGTATGCTATCAAAAATTTAATTTTGCATTTTATTGGTTCTATTCTATTGGTTACTTCAATTTTGGGAATGTGTGTTTGTTGTGATGAGTTGATTTCAATTTTTTTGGGAGAGTAATTTGATGATTGCATTGGTGGATCATGTTTGTGCCTTTAGGCAAAAAAATCTGTCCATACTGGGTGTTGTTGGTTTGGTATTTAATTTGTAAGTTATCTTAGGTAACAATTGACTTTTCAATTGAATTCGTTACTAGGTAGTCGTTATACTGAGTACACATTATTTTTTTAAAAAAGGTTTCAAATGAGTGGCTTTGAACATAAAAAAAAGAGTGGGTTTGAGGTTCTCTATGTTGTGCAATCGTGCTTTGCATACAGATTCTACTTGCATTCTAATGGATCATTTTGCTGGGGCACATATTGGATTGGATCATGGAATTACAAGCCCGACAATAATCTTGCTGCATATCGGGTATCTCTTACTTCTTGACTTGTAAGTTCCCTATATTGTCAATGTTATATAACAATAGTCACATTGTATTTTTTTATGAGCCTTTGTTGTTTATTATTTATATTTTTTAAGATTTTGATGCTTGATTAACTAAGCATATTCATGTACTAGCAATTGCCCGTGCCTGAAGGCACTATATAATTCAAAAAAAAATTACAATTATTTGTACATACATGAAGCCGATCCATAACACAAAATTTTGACCATCGCCAATCAATATATATTTTTTTTAAAAAACAAATAAAACAATCTACTTTAATTTTTGTACATAGAATTGGCATTTTTGTAGCATTGAAGATAGACTTTTGTAATTTTATCCCTGAAAAGCCTCTATCACCACACCCCATTGACCTACCATGAGATGTCCTTAGCAGTTGCCGAAACCAAATAGATCTTCACCACAAAACTTAGGATGCGTTTAATCCCTCCTTTGAAGCTAACCAGACACTATGACGATACGCATCCATTGGAATCTACCACTTTCTTCATGTTTCACCTAAAATAAGCACGCATAACAGTTGATTTCCAAAAGTAAAGAGCAGCAAATAATATAAAAAAGTTAACTCTGCTGGAAAAAATCCTCATAGGCTCAGCCATCAATCTCGCCACTGATCTCCTAATTTCGCTAATCATTACTATTGTTTTATAATTTGGAAAACTTTTGAATTTTGAAATACTTCCCTAAATTTCTCTCTCCAATATTCCACCATTATTAATCCTTCTAAACTTGCCATTAAACTCGCATCCACATTTCCACCACCCCATCTTTTGTTTGCATACACCGCATCCAAGTAACAATTCAAGTTGACCACATTCTATCTTAGCAACCACTTTCACAACCCATCTATGACCAGTTTTATGCCAAAAAGACCAATGCACACCTCTTAAGAATACCAAATAATTTAATCTTCCAAGAGATCCACTACCCATGTTCTCCGGTCATTCGCAGTCCAATTCCCTTCTTTCCCAATTCGATTTTATTTTCCCTAATCACCACTCCAATCATCGATGCCTTATAATACAACTATTGTGCCAATGTCGAATATATCAAATAGATAGTCACACTCAATCCCACAAATTGCTAAGAACAAAAAACCTACAACTTTTAAACCCTGGAAAAAAAATGATTGGAAAACAGAGTATAACTTTGAAAATGTTGAACCTATGCATACACATTGGATGTCGATTGATTGTAATAGAAATTAACATGATTAAACTGAAATAATTGAAGTTAAAGCCATTACAAATATATCAGGAACTCGAGCAATGAAATCAACTCAGGCCATTGCAAAATCCTTGGTTGTGCTGCTCATCGCAGCTTTGTGATCAATCAAAATTACTTCTCTATTTGTATATGGTTTGCCCATGAGTTGAAATATAAGCAAAACACTGCTAGCAAAGAAAGGATCTTCTGGGAACTAATTACATCAGAGAAGATGGAATTCAATGGTGTTGTTGAAAACAAATTGAACCGTATTGCGAGTGCCTGCAACAACATTGAAAAATTAAGAAAACCCATTTCACCACATGCTAAAGGATTCATTTTTAGCAGACACTTTCTGAGTTTCTCTCTCTAGTTTAATCGAAATAAAAACACCGTTCAAATGAGGACCGTGACTAAGTAATTGTAACAGACACCGTTCAAAATTCTCGTCCTTGGGTAATTTGTTTTTTATGTCTACTACATATTAGCAGATTAAATCCATTCCTCATCTCAATAAAATATCTACTCAATCACCAACTATTGGGTAAAAAGGAAGGTTAAAAAATAGCTAGAGAGCAAAGAGTGGGGGCTATCTCAATAAAATAGCCAAATTAAATTCATTCCTCATCTCAATAAAATAGCTACTCATGAGTTCGACCATATAGACTACAAAAATAATCAATCAAGAAAAGATGCAGAAGTGTACCTGCTTCCATAATTTTAGTCAAAGAAGTTTTCCAAAGTGGTGAGATACAACGACATACCCCTACAAAAGCTATCACCCCTGCTCGTAAGCTTATAAGCCATCCAAATGTTATCACTACTGCTTCAAAAACACCCGTACCACTCTGAAGCAATGATAACACCAATATCAATATCAACGACATAACTAGTAAAACCTACAATACAAAAAAATAAATTTAATATAAGTGAAGATTTATATCAAACAGGTGGTGTGTGTCCGTATAGGAAGGGGTGGTTCTCAACTCCAAGCCCCCGATGTACCCATTCCATAAACAAGTCGACCGCGCCCTCGATTCTTCTCTTAGCTTCTGAAATAAGTGAATTTCACGACTTCAAGAAATGTTAATGAACAGACAAACTTTAATAGCATATTGTGGTCGAGGAGGGGATCGAGTTTATGGAGTTGATGTGGGAGGGGAAAGAGAAAAGAGATGGGGAAGAGGGAGAGGGGACATACCTTGTCGATGGTGGCAGTTGGTAGCATTCCATTTTTTATTTCTCTACTTTTAGAAAATGCCAAATCAAAAAAAAAAAAAAACATCCAGAATTCCAAGCAAACAAAAAACACGGATTTTGAAACAATAGCACAAAGCTTTGATACAAAAAGTAAATTAAAAAATTGAATCGGTGCATACCGAGAAGAATTGTGACCTGAGTAGTTGTCGAATCTCTAACGTCTTCTTCTTCAGCAAAGCAGGAACTCCAACTTCCCACCATAGTCCAAAATCCATAACCCACAAAGCAAGATCTGATCATATTTCATCTTAACCCAACATAGGGATAGTGGCAGTAGTAGTATTGGGGCTGTGGTGGAGGTTGGGGATTAATTGGCTATGATGGTCATGTATCGATGGGGCTATTGAAGGTAAGGGTCCTAGAGTTTGATTGGATTGAGTTTGGTTGATGGAAGGCGATGGGCATAGGTAGAGAGAGGAGCAGATAGATGAAGGCAGAGAGAGATTGTGGCTATTTTTTTCATCCATAGCAAGTCACACCCGAGAGACTGAAGGAGGGAGAGAGACATCATATGAGTGAGAGAGAGAGAGAGAGGTACATGAGCAGTAGGAGTCTAGAGTTGTATACGAGATGAAAGACTAACTCAAATTTTTGAACGGATAAAAAAAATTCAAACATCAATTAGGATTAGGTAACCAAAATTTAAAAAGGAAATGTTTTTAGGCCGGGAAAAAAAATTCAGTACTCAGTAGATCGTCGGATCAAAATTTTTGAGATGATCTGAACCGTCTTTTATGTTGGGATTACGTTGTCCGTTAGATGTGTCTATGTTTTGTCTCAAAACGATCTGGACCTCTCTTTGTCTCCAAAATTCAAACTCAGCTCTACTTTATTATATAGATTTTTTAAGCTTTGGACATTTGGTTAACAAAATTTTATTATTCATATTCATAATTTTTAATTGGTGTAATATCGACTCCTACCCAAAAAAGAGATATGTCAAGGAAATTTGAGGTGGCTAAAAGAGTGGTGGTGCCTGTAGATTGTAAATCATGAAATTTGCATTGGCTAAAAAGCATGAAAAATTTCTTGCTTTTTATCTTTGATTTTCAATTTTTCTTTGATTTATATCCCATTACTGCACCTATCATTGGTTTTTTCTTGCAGGATTTGTTGATTCTACCGATTTTTGATGAGTGTGTAGAGCAATTGGGTGTCCTACCATTCAAGTTTTCATAAGAAAGGGTAGCCAAATATGTTGTTTGTTTGGTGAAAAATAGCTCATTTATAGTAGCTTATAGTTCTTTCACGGAGTGTGGTAGAATGTATTGTTGAGTTTTGGGTATAATATTTAGCTATGATTGTTTGAATGAATTCTTAAGTGTCAAATTTTGTTTACATTTGTGGATTTGCAAGTGTTTCCTTTGTTAGTGACTGAAATGAGGCCTTTCATTAGCCCCTGCGGAAAAAGTACTCTTATTAGCTTAGTGCAAGGGATTTGTGCAATATTTTTCAATCCATTTCATGGGAAATGATACTGTTTCTTTTGTTCATCAACCTACATTGTTTGGATCATTAATGCTTGAAAAGGAACAAGGGCTCCTGATTTGTTTGTTGCTATTATATTATATTGTGTGGTTGTTGGTAAATGATTGTATTAAAGTCAGAATGTAGTGTGGTGGTAAATTTAATATATGATTTAGGTCGTGTTTTTTAAATATAGGTCAATTTGATCGTTGTATTGTTGAAATTGTATTATACATTACCTTTATTTATGGAAAAGTATTTACATTTTTTTAATGAGTAATATAATGCCTTTAGGCATGGGCATTTACTAGTATATATATAGGGTAGAGTAAGAATACAAAAATTTTGCAAGTATTCTGCATTTTATTTGATTTTTTACGGAATATCAAAAATCTTTTGTTGGCTTATCCGATTTGTTCGAGTAGAAAATCAATAGAGTCGGGTAAGGTAGGATCGGAATTTATGAGTAATCAAAAATTTGAACACTTTTAAGTGAGACAACAACATAAATGGGGGTACGTGGCAAAAGCAGATTGGAGGTCCCAATAACAGAAAAATAGCCAATACAATAGGTAATGAAATTGATCTCGTCTCCTCAACCACTCACAAATCACCCCTCTAAGGGCGTTGAACCTAGCCCTAAAGAACTCTGTTCATACAAAATACCAAAAGAAAATACCCTCAAGTCTGGACAAGGAACCGACATAGAAGAAAAGCCCATTGAAACTCAGAGTTGGAACTTTTATGTTTTGTCATCAATACATGTGAGTCACGTTTAATGGTAGTATTAACGGACATATGCAGCTCTAAGATTTAACTCAAATTTACTCACAACACCTTCTTAGGGGTCACGTCCACTAGAAGATTTGAGTGAACCTGACTCGAATCAAAATTGCCCATAAAATCATGATAATAAAAAATACTATGCCATTATTTTAGAATATTGAGAAGGAGGAGGTCATAAAAGAAATTAAAGAAAAGGATAAATTGATTGAACATATAACAACGGAGGCAAATGAGTAATTGGGATAGAGGCTTAGAGAATATGACTAATCCCAACTGACAACTCCCTTGGACAGCTTCTAATGACTTCTTTATATAGCTTTTTTTTTTCTTGTAACAGCTAGCCCATTAAAGCTAAGATTAATAGCAAAATTGAATTTGCTATTCAAGTGACCAATTATAACGGTCATAACTGAAATAAAATAATTAGAAATTTTTAAAAACTTTAATATATTCCAACACTAGAGTCCTCTAAGTGCCACTCTGAGAGTATTCATATCCTGAAGTTAAAAAATAATTAACTGCAGTGGGATTAACAAATAATGCTCGGTAGGAAAATCTACACTTCTAGGAATTGACAGAGTTTGAAAAAGGTTATAAGTGCAAAAAACAATTCTTTTCCAGAACCTTACCAAAGTTTTAGTGGGTCCATAATAGCATCAAAAATTTGTTATGAAACATATAATTTTCACGCTAGTTAACCCAATTACTAGCTAAACAAAACCATATATCGTTCTTATAGCTTCCCTCAAATCTTTTCTTTAGTATAAAACTATAGTCTCTGTTAACCAGCCAAACACGCCAAGATGCGATTAAGAAACTAATAAAATAAAGGTCATGCGTTAGTAGGGATCCAACCATTATATATATATATATATATATATATATATATTTATATTT
>CM042186.1:5855145-5866811 GCA_023539305.1 Ilex asprella | reverse complement strand
TATTTATTTATATTCATGCTCCATGGCTATAAATAATTTAAATCAATTGTCCTTGTAGCTACAAGCAGTTTTGCTGGACAATGTTGTTCAATTGGATATTTTTTCTACTTTTTGGAAATTTGATTTATAGTTCAATGTGAACTAGAAAACCTATTCACTAGATTTAGCAAGAGGTCAAAAAAATGAACACTCATTGGAAAGAAGATTCGCCATGAGTAAATATATGATTGAATAATTTTGTAATGGTGTTAATTTAAGTTCATAAAGATTTTCGGATTGTGTCAATGTGATATAATTTTTTCATTTCAATCCTTACATTTCTTTTATTTAAGACATTCTTGGATGCCCCATTTGCTTGACAAATGTTTTGTATTAAGAATGCCTTCAGGCACGAGTAATAACTAGTATATATATATATTCATGCTCCATGTCTATAAATAGGATTTCAAGAAAGGCATATGGTCACCATTCATTTAGTGCGTAAACATCAGATCATATAGTTAGGTGGAGAACAATAGGATCAAGGTTACTTTTGTAGTACTGGTGGTGGCCATGCTTCTTGTGGCCATTGTTGGACCAAAACAGTTTTTTAAGTGTAAAAACTGAATTTTTTGTTGACTTTGAGCCTAAATTAAAGTGAGACCCCTTATTTGTTTCAAGTATACTTTTGTGGATTCATATTCTACTCCATGAGAAGAATATTGTGATATATTCACTTGCTCAAATTGAGTAAGAAATGAATGAGAAAATAGGCTCAAAAGTGACCCTCTTGAAATGTGAAAATAGAGGTTGTGCAATGTGGGATTTGACATCAATCCCACATTGGTTGAGGGAAAAATTCTATGCCTTCGGTTCGACCACACACGCGCGCCGCCCGCCCGCCTGCCTCGCAACGTCACGACCCAGCCGGTCAAGCTTGAGAACTGGTGTGTGTTAGACTGAGCCTTATCTTTTTGGAGAAAAATTATTTAATTAGTTGGGCGAGAATTTTTGAACCAAAATTTAATTTTCGGTATATATTGGATCACACTGGTGGTTTGAATTTGATGATACCAAAAATAATTCTAAGGGTGAGCTTAGACCTTTAGTCCATGTCAGGAGGTCAGACAAGGAAGAAGAGCTCGAAGAATAAGAGTTCAGCCTCACGCCAACAACAAACCGACTGGAATGACATAGGGACAGTTGAGTAGACAACAAGCATCCCCAAAATAAAGGGAACGAGAACGGAAAGCTAGAGTCAAGGCATAAAACTCTCAACCAACCAAGATCTTCTCCCGAAAATTAAGAAAAATCTCACGGATGCAAGGCGAGGATCTCAGTGTAGACACTTTAGAACTAGAAATCAGTCTATATATGCTGAACAGTGCCTTCATTGAGGCACAAGACATTCACGAAAAAAAGACCCTGGAGGCAAAAATACCATTCTATAATTCGAGTGATCAATAAAGAAAAGGGAGCAAGAGCCTCCAGTAGAGAGTGGACTAGCCAAGCTTTGTAGCTGGTGAACCACTATACTTCTACTGTACAAACCCCTTATTCCATCAAAATTTCAATGAGCCTTGTAGCTTAGTCCTATGTAAGATAACATCGTTCACGTAACCAGCTCACGCACGAGGTTTTACACCATCAGGTTGGCGCCGTCTATGGGAACAATTATTCTCGTTTTACAAATACGCTGATCTTTCAGTGACTGGTGGTCTCAACCCGTAATATGAGCCGAAGTCAAACCAATCCACCGTGCGTGCAAGACCAATAGGAAGCCACCAATGGCAGACAAGCTGAAAATGATCCAGAAACTAATCCCCTCATAAGGGATCCCCCAAGGAATAATGAGTTGGATGCTCTTTGTCTTGTCAATCAGTGTCTGCTACAACAAAACGAGGAGTTATTGAAACTCTTAAAATGCCCACAGGAGGCACAACCAGTCCAAGAAGGCCCGAGTAATCTCCCTCACAGAGAACAGTACCACATCGACCCCCTCAGAGAGGTCAACGAAGGAGGAGAAAATAGCCAGACCATGGGGAGGGATCCACGGATACCTCCTAGGAATGGCCACAATGAAGAGGTGCAAAGCTAGAACGATGGAGGGGGAAGGAGTGATTTCCTCCCCTACAAGCAGGAAAGGAGAGAACAGTACTGAGAACAGCGCTTCGTGGACAATAAGTAAGAGCTCAGCCACATGAAGGAAGCTGTTAGGAGTAAGACACCCGTCACGATGGATGCCCTGGTGCAGCAAACCGAGTCACCCTTCACTACGAGGGTGTTACATTTTTCCCTCCCTCCAAAATTCAGGCTGCCTCAGGTTGAGGCCTTTGACGGGACTAAAGACCCCATGGACCACCTTAACACCTACAAAAATCAAATGAAACTGCTTGGGTACCAAGATCCCTTGCGGTGTAGAGCCTTTGCCATCACTCTTAAAGGATTAGCCTTTGCATGGTTTAACAGACTTCCCCTGGCTTCGATCTCCTTTTTCAAAGAGCTCTCAATCTCCTTCGTATCCCACTTCATAGGAGCTCGGATATACAGGAAGCCGAGCTACCATCTTTTAAATGTAAAGTAGGGGCTAGATGAGAACCTCAGATCATACATCCAGAGGTTCAATTCAGAATCTTTAAAGGTAGATGTCTCCAACGACAAATTCATCATTAATGTCTATATTGCAGGGCTTGGGGTGCAATCAAAGGATCTGATATTTTTTATATCAAAGAACCCTTAGACATAAGGAAGAAAAGAAGAGGGAAAGGAGTCCCAGGAAAGAGAGAGAGTGAGACAGATATCCTAAAAGAGACAATGACCGTTCCACGAAGAGGAAAGGCAATGTGAGAGATTATATGGGCCCCCCACCGCCAGAGCTACAACTGAGGTACCCACCTCGACAGCTAACCCCTTACACTGCTTCTATATCACAAGTCTTGTACGAAGTACAGAACGAAAAGTTCCTGGGGTGGCCACCTCAGATGAAGGCAGATCCTGTGAAGAGAGATCCCACCAAGTACTGTGATTACCTTAGAGATCATGGCCATCACACGGATGATTACATTCAGCTTAAGAAGGAAATTGAGTTTCTGATCCAGCGAGGATAATTACGTCACTTTGTGGCCCAAGACAATCAAAATCGAGCTCTTTTAGCTCCACCACCTCAGCAACAGGCTCCTGCGCAACATTAACAACCTATAGTGGAGATCAGAGTGATATCAGGAGGATTTGTAGGAGGAGGAGAATCCAGCGCAGCTAGAAAGGCTCATATGCACAGAATCCGAGGTGATGAGATACTAGAGGTGTGTACTACATCTAAAGCACTACGGCTAGACACAACCATAACCTTTTCAGAGTTGGATTTGGAGGGCTGCCACCATCCCCACGATGATTCGTTGGTAGTAAGGGTTGTTGTCGCCAACAAAACAGTGCATCATGTCCTAGTAGACAACGGGAGCTCGACAGACATCATCTTTGCGTCTGTTTTTTACAAAATGGGCATAGGAAGAGAAAAGCTAGAGCTAGTAAGTACCCAACTGTTGGGATTTTAAAGAGAAAGGGTATTGCCCCTAGGGTCAATTCAACTCATGCTCACCATAGGGGACCCTCCCTGCCAGGCCACCACGGCTGTAAGGTTCCTAGTGGTTGACTCTCCCTCGGCGTACAATATGCTGTTAGGGAGACCTTCCCTAAATGCAATGAAGGCCATCCCTTCAGCATACCACCTTGTCGTGAAGTTTTTGACAGAAAATGGAATTGGAATGGTCAAGGGAGACCAACATGTAGCTAAAGAATGTTACATGGCCTCTATGAAGCAGAAAGAGGTGGAGAACATCCAAGTGGACGAGCTCAACATGAGGGATGAACTGAAAACTAGACCAACGCCATCGAAAAAGCTGGAGCCTGTTCAGCTCGATGAGGAACCAGAACACCTTGTCTACGTCGGGTCCAAGCTAAGCAAGGAGATTGAAGACCTTCTCATCCAATTCCTGAAAGAAAACGCTGAAGTATTCGCTTGGAAGCAAGAAGGCATGGAGGGAATTGACCCCTCGATTATCACTCACAAGTTAAGCATAAATCCTGCCTGCAAGCCCGTCAAGCAAAACCAAAGAAGCTTCGCCCCAGAACGCCAGAAAGCCATCAATCAGGAGGTCGGCAAGCTTCTCCAAGCCAAGGCCATCAGGGAAGTAGATTATCCTATTTGGCTGGCCAATGTGGTTCTTGTTAAGAAAACCAATGGCAAGTTGTGGTTATGGATAGACTTCACTGATCTTAATCGAGCCTACCCCAAGGATAGCTTTTCTCTGATTCGGATCGACTTGATAATAGATACTACTGCTGGGCTTGAGCTCCTCAGCTTCATGGATGCTTTTTCAGGTATAACCAAATCAGAATGGACCCTAATGACCAAGAGAAGACCTCATTCGTGACAGAACAAGGAACGTATTGCTACCAGGTCATGCCTTTTGGCTTAAAGAATGCAGGAGCTACGTACCAACGCTTGGTAAACAGAATGTTCCAGAGGAAAATTGGAGCCACTATGGAAGTCTATATTGATGATATGCTGGTGAAGTTGTTAAAGGCCGAGCTCCATACCCAACATCTGGCAGAATCCTTCCAGGTTCTCAAAGAATACAAGATAAAGCTTAACCCTGTCAAATGTGCCTTCGGGGTTTCAGCAGGGAAGTTTATAGGCTTCATAGTGAATAGTAGGGGGATAGAAGCCAATCCTGCCAAAGTAAAGGCAATATTAGACATGCAACTATCCTTAAACACAAGGAAAATTTAGCGACCGACGGGGAGAATTGCTGCCATGAGCCGTTCCGTATCTCGATCAAGTGAAAAATGTCAGCCTTTCTTCCGAGTACTGAAGAAAACTTTTGAATGAGATGCCCAATGTGAAGAAGCATTTTGGTCTTTGAAGGTTTATCTGAGTTCCTCCCCAATTCTGGTCAGTCCCATAGAAGGAGAAGTGTTCACCCTATATTTGGTTGTCTCAGATTTCTCTACCAGCATAGTACTCGTAAGAGAAAAAGACAGAGGTTAGCAACCAATGTATTAATGTAGCAGAGCTCTGAGGGGTACAAAGGAGAGATACCCAAAGATGAAGAAACTTATCTTAGCCTTGGACACCACAGCCAGAAGGCTCAAACCATACTTTCTGGCCCATACCATAGAATTTTCAACAGACCAGCTGATAAAGTAGGTGTTACATAAGCCTGAATCCTCTGGGAGATTGGTAAAATGGGCCATTGAGCTCAGCGAATTTGACATCAGGTATAAATCGAGAACTGCTGTAAAAGGTCAGATTTTGACAGATTTCATCGCAGAATTTACAACAGGAACACCTATGGAGACCACACAGCTAGTACCTAATCTCCCAATATGGAAACTTTCGGTAGATGGTGCAGCCAATGCCCAAGGAAGCGGAGTGGGCCTAATTTTGACCTCACTAGATGGAATGGATGTCGAATACGCCCTTAGATTTGGGTTTAAAGCCTCAAATAACGAGGCAGAGTATGAGACTATTATTGTAGGGCTCAGTCTGACTTACTCAATGGAGGTAGAATAGCTAGAGATATGCTGCAGTGATTCACAACTTGTGGTAAAGTAAATAAAGGAGTCTTATGAAGCTAAAGGAGAGAAGATGATCCTTTACCTCAAAAAGGTACAGGAATTGATCAAGAAATTTGTACAAGTTAAAATCAAGCATGTTCCCAGATCTGTGAACTCAAGAGCTGACTATTTGACAAGGCTTGCAACCGCCTCACAGGAAAGTTTGGAGAAGTTAATTCCAGTGGAGCATCTAGCAAAACCCTCCGTTGACCTTGAGAATGAAGAAATACTGCCTGTGCAAGCCTCACCAAGATGGATGGACCCTATTCTGGGATACCTTCAGAATGAAATCTTGCTAGAGGACCTCAAAGAAGCAGCAAAGCTAAGAACCAGGTCAGTCAGATTTTCTATTTTGCAGGAAAACCTTTACAAGCGAGGTTTTTTAACACCCCTCCTTAAGTGCATGGGGAAGAAGATGCCAATTACATACTTAGACAGATTCATGAGGGAGTTTGCGACAACCACATTGGAGCACGGGCTCTGGCAGGAAAATGATTAAGACAGGGATACTATTGACCTACAATGCTCAAGAATGCCACGGAGTTAGTCAAGAAATGCGCAGCCTGCCAAATGAACGCCAATCTTCCCCATTGCCCACTAGAGCTCATGGCCTCGGCAGTTAGTCCTTGGCCCTTTCAGCAGTGGGGTTTTGACATACTCGGGCCCCTTCCAATCAGAGTGGGATAGTGCAAATTCGCCATTGTTGGAGTGGACTACTTTATTAAATGGGCATAGGTGGAACCTTTGGCTACGATCACGGAGCCAAAAGTTCAGAACTTCACATGGAAGTCAATAATTTGTAGATTTGGAATCCCCAGGGCAATAGTCTTTGACAATGGGAAATAATTTGACAACCCCAAGTTTTGAAGATTCTGCGCTGAGATGGGAATAAAGAACTACTTTTCAACACCAACTCATCCACAATCCAATGGGCAAGCAAAGGTAACCATCAGGACCATCAAAGTTGCGTTGGAAACCAAGCTCGAAGCTCTGAAAGGAAAATGGGTTGAGCAAGTTTCAGAGGTGTTATGGGCCTATAGAACAACTGCGAGGTTAGCAACCCAGGAAACACCGTTCACTTTAGCTTATGGAACGGAAGTAGTGCCCCCCAGTAAAAATCGGGATCCTATCTCCAAGGATAGAGCTCACAGATCCAAAGCACAACGATGAGTCACTCCTACTGAACCTCGATCTCTTGGATGAAAGGAGAGATAGGGCTTTGCATCGCATCCAGGACTAACAGAGGAAAATCGCAAGGTACTACAACAAAAGAGTCAAGCACAAAATTTTCATTGTGGGAGATTTGGTGCTTAGGAAACTTCTACTCGCCAGGAAGAACCCCTCCCATGGGAAGCTAGGTTCAAATTGGGAGGGTCCTTTCATTGTATCCAAGGTGATAAGACCTGAAAATTATGAGCTCCAGAACAAAGAAGGCAAAATCCTTCCTCATTCCTGGAACGCAAAGCATCTCAAAAAAAAATTTTCAGTAAGTTTTCAGTGTAGTAGGATCGTTTCGAATAAAGTGGCAAATTTTTGATTCAGACAAGTGTGATCCTCTAAAAAAAATGAAAGCTTCATAAAAAAAGAAAGAGCTCTACAGCTCAGAAAGAGCCCAAAAGCTCACGATAAACTCTTCAGTTTATAAATCAAAGAAAGAGCTTTATAGCTCGGAAAGAGCCCAAAGCTCACGATAAACTCTTCAGTTTATAAATCAAAGAAAGAGTTCTACAGCTTAGAAAGAGCCCAGAAGCTCACGATAAACTCTTCAATTCATAAATCAAAGAAAGAGCTTTATAGCTCAGAAAGAGCCTAAAAGCTCACAATAAACTCTGCAATTTATAAATTGTAAAAAGAGCTCTACCGCTCAGAAAGAGCCGAGTAGCTCACGATAAATCCTCCAGTTTATAAATCAGAAAGAGAGCCAAGTAGCTCACGATAAACTCTCCAGTTTATAAAAATAACGGTAGTTAACCATGAACTATGCAGTTCGTAGAAAGAGCTCAGCCATTCAAGATGGACCATAGAAAGAAGGCAGGTTATGCATACCCCGATAAGCCCCAAAAGGTGAAAATAGCCCACCAGGCTTCGGGAACCAAGATTAGCTATCCAAATCATGAGATTCACATGAGTATTTTGATAATATGCCATGAAATGTCCAGCAGTCCAACAACAAAGAAGACAAAGTAGTTCAGATTACATCAAAGGGCTAAAATAACTATAAAAAGCAAAGTTGCTTAAAGAAGACATCTGAAGCTCCTAAACAGAACTCCTAGTTCTCCCCCAAGCATTTCTTCAACTCAGCCACTTTCTCTTTCAAACAGACATTTTCTTCCCTCAATTCCTCCATCTTCTCCTTTGCATTTGAAAGTGCATTGAGAAGCTTGGCCCCAGTAGAAGAAAGAAAAACTGCGCTAAGAGAGGAATCAGGGGATGAAGGAGACTCGCATAACTTGCACCTTTTGGAAGACGGTCCCACTTCCTCGTCCTCCTCAGACTCTGAGGGAGAAAGATTAAGCGAGCTGCAGTAGAAGTGGAAATCAATAGATGCTGCCACTGTGCTGAACAAGAAAAGGTTACCGGACGTCATTAATTCTGAGAAGGACATAGTGGTGTATTGCTTCACTTGTTCAATTCTTATGGCCTCCGACAAATCTGGGTCAGGCGTAACTGCACAATAAAGCAAAGGTCAGAACAGAACGCTAGAGAAAGGGAATGGTCAAGAAAATTGTCAAGCCCCTTACTTATGCGATCAAATTTTCTCCAAGAACACGGGACCCTGTTCTCTCATCGGCGGTCCTCAACAGACCTCCAAGAATCTCCAAAGGCAAAGAAAAAATGGTTGATCCACCCTTGGGATGGGGAAGGAATGTCAAGCACCGGCCGACTTTCAGAGAAGTACCTCCATCTGAAACAACTAAAGCAAGAAACATCGTCATCTTCAAGAGGATGGAAGTATAGGAACTCAACAGTTGTGAAAAACTAGTCATTGCTCTGGAGACGCCAGAACAAAAAGAAGCTGATAAGCATAGCCCACCCTCGAGGAGATAAATGAGAAGGGGACAGACCATAATACGCCAAGATACACCCGATAGAGGGATGAATGGGGAGACGATGGCCCATCTCGAAGGCATCCTAAAAAAAACAAACCTCACCCTGAGAAAGATAGTTAGAATGTTCGTTTGCGGTGGGAACTCGGAGAGGCAATTCCAGCTCTTGAAAGAACCGTTTCTTGATCCCCTCCAAGTTCGAGGAAGTAAGGGAAGAAGGAACCAAGAAACGAGACTGGAATTTCCAGTCTATCCCGAAAGAAGAACAGTCTTCAAGGAGAGACATAGTAGGATCAGCCATTAGAAGCCCCAGACAAAGAACCGAAGGAAGGAGAAAGATCCAAGAAAATCTTTGAGAATTATAGGCAGTAAAGGGAAGGTACGAAATTTAAAGCCTTGCCTATTCTTTAGACTTCTCAAGTTTATGAGGACAAGTATGATTTAGGAAAGCGGGGGAGTGATAAAAATTATTCCGTGAATAACACGTGGAGAATTCCCAAACAATTAAAGCTCACAAAGACTAAGGAAGTAGTCTAGGACAAAGGGAAAGGCGAACAGCAGTGCTCACTCATCGTCATCTTCCTCGACCTCATTCCAATGACTAGCAAGAGGGCCCAGAACATCACGACCTCGACTCATACCCCTAAGGAGATTCTTTCATAGTTAGCAGGGCTGAGGTCAGCTTAGATGGGCACACAGACCTCCGGGAAGACCCCCCTCCAGGTCACCAGACTCAGAGCCCTTTGGATATACTAGCCAAAAAGGGATTGGTCTCGACAACAAGCTTGCAATGAACCTCAGCATCTCCCCACTATGAGGAATGTCAATCAACCACCTCTATCAGCACTAAAAGAGCTCGAGGACACCAAAAACACAACTATCAGCACTAAAAGAGCTCGGCTAGACCTCTTGCCTTCAGAAGGGATCAAGATCTTGATTCTCCTTATCCACCTCGACCATGTTTAACACTCACACAAGTCCAGTACAATAAGCTGCAGCTCTAAATTTGTGGAGTAAACTAAAAGCCCATGGTCACAGACGCAGCAGCGTGAACCCCCCATATAGGTGTCCTCTAGACCCCTGATACCCAGCTCAGCTCATCTTTCAGGAGAAACACGTTAGACCTCTCTAAGACGAGGTCAGCTCAGACCTTCCTAAACTAAAGTCCTCAAAGCTCTTCAAATTCAAGAAGACCGCTCCCAAGAAACTTAAAGGTTCCCTCCAAGAAGAGGGAAAAGAGCTAAGCATATACAGAGCTCAAAGAAATAAGCTCAGCAAAAGATCTGTCAGAGTCAGAGGAGAAAATTACGTAGAATCCATACGTTGGAGTCACATGGAGTGTGCAAGGAGAAAAATTCACGTTAAGAGTCAGACGAAAAAGATACATCTAGGCCATGATAAAAATCCTCAAAGAACATTCAAGTACTTTCAACACAACAAAGTATGTTCAGCAAAGTACTTTGAATAACTCATGGCAGCAGTAAAGCAGCAAAGCAATACGATAATTTTTGCTTCAAGGAGAGCTCAGCACCCCTCCAAGCAAGGGGCAAGGGGAATACATAAATATATAAATCAGTCAAGGGGTAAAGCAATCAAGGGGAGTATATCAAGCAGATTTTAAATTCAAAGAAAATATATTACGTCTCCAACAAACAGCTCAAGAGTTTGAAAATCAAAGTATACTCCAAGAAAAAAAATTACAAAAAGTATATTTCAAGAGCAAAAACTACAAAGTGAAAACCCTAAGCCTCTGAGGGAGGGGTGGACAGAAAGTCCTGCAAATCAGTAGATGCAGCCTCAGTAGAAGGGGTAGAGCCCAGCGGATCAGAAGGCAAGGTCCCAGAAGTTGGAAGAGCTGGACCCTCAAAGATGTTGACCCCAGGAACCTCCACTCTGTCTGTTTGGGAATTGCGGGCTAGATCCTCCTTCACAAGGTCAGTAGAGAAGGAAACAACTAGGGGGACAACTGACAGAACAAGCTCATCATACGTTATATCTTCAGTAGGAAGGGCCGAGGTGTCCTCATCGCCTTCAGATTCAGATTCCTCCTCCTCAGCTGGGACCTCAAAATTGAAATCCAAGATAGGCCTTTATAGCCTTTCAATGAAAAGAAATCCACCCCTTGGCCCACTTGGTAACCACCTCATCTCGCAGCTCTGCGTTGGCCCTATCCTTCTCAGCTGCCTCAACCTTAAGCCTCTCCAGCTCATCACCAAGGATGCCACTCGACTCAACCAGAGCATTATAATCCCCCGTCAGGATCCGGTGAGCGCTCTGAGCATCAAAAGGCTCCTTGCTGGCCCTAGCCCAAGCATCAGACTTAAGCTGAAACTCCTCCATGGCCATCCGAAGCTCATCCCTGGCCTTCTTCTCTCTATCCTCGACTCTCTCTTTAGCTGCAAGAAATCCTTGCAACAAGGCATCCTGCTTCTTCATTTACTCCTGAAGCCCTTGCATTTGAGCCCTGAGGCCATCATTGTCGAAAGCTAGCTCGACAACCTCGACCTCATACGCCTTCAAAGCCCTAACAGAGCTCTCAGAAGACTGGACCCTACTCAGCAAACCTTTCACATGGAGGGCCATTTGAGGATACAAAGTAGAGTGAGTGAACTGCAGGAAATGTATGACATAAGATTGAATACAAGAGTATCAGGATTTACAGTAGTAGCTCCATGAAAAGCTGATGTGATGGAGTCATCGATATCCATAGAAGCAGCTTTCCTAATGTCAAAGTCAGGAAGAATGGAAGAAATGGCCCCTGCGACAAGCTCCTTGTTCCCGAAAAAGGAATCCTCACCTCCTTCCACCTTGGGATGACTTCCTTCCCTAATCCTAGGCTTAATCAGAACTGGCTCGAGAGTTTTACCAGAAGGACTGTACATAACAGTGTTAGGTTGGAGGTGAGGTATCACCCCCAAAGCCCTCTCGACCTCAGATGAGGGAGGAGAGACCTGGCCTCCTGTATAGGCCTGTATAGGGGTAGGCTGAGTCCTCAAAGAAGAAGAAGTCGTCACAACCTGAGGG
>CM042186.1:5802666-5849118 GCA_023539305.1 Ilex asprella | reverse complement strand
TTTTTATTAAACTAACAGACAGATGAAGATTATTTATTAGCATTGTAACACAATCTTTGTTTAACAACTTATGCAAACTTGTAACAACAGTAATTGCCATTACAACAAATTTTATTGGATACTGAGGCCACAATACAACATGACATCAATCTTTTTGCTTTATTTGTCTTACAGGAAAAAAGTATTATATGTCCAGAATTGGAAATACAAGACTTTCGAGACGGCGATAATATTATGTGTAGCAAGGTGATTGTGACAATTATAATTTGGCTAGGTGGTGAATATCGATCGGATATGCTTCAGTTGGTAAGAGAGCGTTGTATGCTCTTCTAGCAGAGATCAGATGCATTATCTCAGTAGGATGAAAACTATCCCAGAATGCTACTTAGTTCTGTTACTGCATGGCACTTGTCCTAGAATACATATTCATGTTGTTGTCGATACTTGGCAGCATGGAGCATTTGGGACTGTAATACCTGAAATGTATAGGTGAAATTAGTCAAATATCAATAACAATATAGTTGAAGGTCAATGTGGAAAACTTAACAGTCGAGCAAGGTAATTTGAGACATAAGACAAGATTGATATGATCAAAGTGTAATTTTTCCTATATAACATTACACATGTACAAATGAGCCGAGCTTTATGTTGAACATAAGCTCAAACTCAATACATAAGACATATGAGCCGAGTCGAGTCTGAGTGTAGGCAAAAATTTTAAAGAGCCGAACTTGAACAAAATATTTGAAACTCAACATGGTCTCAAATTGGTCCCGAACACTCTTTACAAATGAACGACCCACGCTCGAATAGCTTGATGCTCGACTCGATTCAATTCAGTAGCATCCTATGCTCATGAATGGAATTGAAAAACTAAAAAGAATTGGATAGATGACAAATGCACCAAGAGCTGAAAGATTCTCAGATGTAATGCTTGTGGTGTTTATGTAGATAAACTTTGCATCATGTAGATCCTTGTTGAGGTCATCAACCAGTGGCTTAAGCCTTTTGTCCAATAGCTGGACTGCGTTGTTTATCGTATCCACGCATGCAGAACCATTTGTGGCTTGTGTAGCCAACTCAGCTGGAATGCAACCTATTTTACCAAGTCCATGAATTGCTATTTTCCTTGCTCCATGCTTGTACAAAGCCTGGCATCAAGAGAATGGCTGTTCAAAGGGGCAATTTTCACCACCATATGTTAACACAACATGAATTTCGTCATTAAATTAGCAGGTTATGATTGATTAAAAATAATAAAAAATTCACTGACCCATTGATGTGCTGGTTGAAATGGTTATGATTGACTAGTTTTCTATACAATCGCCAAAATAACACGGCCTGTTAATCCGATTAATAATAAGACTGGGTTATTGTTAAACACGAATAATAACTCGATTTTAGCATGACAAATTCGTTTAACTGGTATTGAATGGAGAAAAATGTCAGATTTTCCTTTTATTTTGTATATCTTGACCAGCTATTATACTAATCCTTGTAGAATTAGAGAATTTTGTATTTGTAGTTTTGCTAGCATAAAAATCAAGAAATTTAAGGGGACCTATGATGATGGGTTGGTTGAGATAGAAAAGAGTACTTTTATTTGGTTTCATACACGCGGGTTATACGTGTTTATTCGAGCACAACAAGGATCATGGGCTGACTATAATCACTAAATGGAAGGCATTAGTTGTCCACTTTGAAAGACCGCGATTGGCGAAGAGCCTAAAAGTACCTAACATCCAATCAGTAACCTTCTTATGCCTCTTTATTCAAGCAACATCCAATCCAAACATATACTAATTCAGTTTCTCCAAAAATTGAAAAGCCAATTGTGTTCTATGAAGGAGAGCCTGTCTTATACTTTACAAATGAAGAAGTCAAGGAATTATTTCTATCCCTTCAATACGACATGATTGGCAAGTGCTCATATCGTAGGCCTTCTTTGGGTGTCATTAAACAGATTATTAGATCTAAATGGAAATTAAAAGGTGATTTTGAGGTCGGTTCTATTGATCACGGGCACATTCTGCTAAGGTTTCAATTACAAGAAGATTATCTAAAAACCGGTTTGAAAGATGCCACTTTAATAGAGGATTACCTCTTTAGATTTTTTAAATGGTTTTCTAGATTTGTTCCTGGTATGGTTTTCTAGTCTGTCCTGAATTCAATACCAGTTCACTTACTTGCAACCCTGAATCATCCAAAGGGGATCATAACTAAGTTAAATTCTGCTATGTCCTCTTTTCTCTGGTCTAATAATCCTGAGGTGAAAAACAGACATTTATGCTCTTGGTCTTCTATTACTATGCCATATGAGGAGGGTGGATTAGGGATTCAAAAATTTGAAGATGTTCAAGCCTCCTGCAGAATGAAGCAAGTCTGGTCTTTGTTGAACTGCTCTTCTCTGTGGTCTAATTATTTCTCAGCTAAGTATTTCAAGAGAAAGCATTTACTAACATGCAACAAACAATTTGATTCTAAGTGTTTTATGGTCTTGGCTCCATGGTTTGAATTGGTGATAAATAATTCAAAGCTATTAGTAGGCAAGCCATCATTGGATTTTTGGAGAGATAATTGGTTAGAAATAGGTCCTTTACTGCTCAGGAATTTTGTCCCTCCATCAGTCTTCCCAAATCTAGCTGGCTTGATAGTTAATGGTCAATGGCTGCTTGATGGCTTTTCTCTGGATGCTCCCTTGCTAGAGGAGGTGTACAGTGTTGTTATTTCTCTTTCTCTTCAAGCTGACAAGTTAATATGGCAGCCTACTTCTAGGGGGAATTTCTCAATAAAGACAGCTTGGGAGCTTATCAGAAGTCAAGGAATTCCTAATAGTACTGCTTCAAGTATTTGGAAACAATATTCCCAACCAAGTGCACTGCTTGTGGGATGGAAAATTATGAAAAATGCACTCCCTTTGGATTCAAAATTCAAGTCTCTTAGGTGTTTCTCTTGCTAGTAGGTGTCCTATGTGTTTTAGTGCTGAGGAGACTACAGCTCATCTTCTTGTTAATTGCAAATATGCAGCATTCATTTGGAGCAATGTTTCAACTTCATTGGGCATTCAAATAATTGACTCTGAAGAGTCTCTTACCAGATTTCAAATATTAGTCAGAGTTTATACCCATCTTTCACCTTGTCATATTCTCATTAGAGGGATTTCCTTAATCATCTACTGGCAACTGTGGAAAGAGAGGTGCAAACGTTCTTGTTATTTTCCTATTTTCCTAACCATTGTGCAACTATTGTAGCCACTGCTGGTTAGGATCTGGATAGTAGCCACTGCGTCAAAAAATCAGGATCAGAGTGTTTGCTAGTGCCTATAGTAAGATCAGGGTCTGGACATGCCAGGTAATAGTTACACAGAATTGCATGGCCCTTAGCACAATCCATGCCAATGAGGTGGTCAAGTTTGAGCCAAGTGCCTCGGACAACAATCCAAACAAAGTAGTTCCCAATCTCTTTATTTGCTTTGAGTACTCGATAGTTATTTCTCTACAGTTTTATAGAAAATTTGTCAACCATTTCAAATAGAGTTTGGTGAATTTCTATTTGATCTCTCTAATCTTCAAGATTGAAGGTATAAAACAAGATTGATCTTGTAAATTTTGTCTTTCGTTGCCTAGGGATGCTAGTTTGTTCTGAACTCAGTCATCGGGCAGACCTCTAGAACAGAGACTGTTCAAGCTACTGCTCAAGTCATCTGGCAGACCGCTCAAGTGGTCAACCAGCAGTGGCAGACCGCTCAAGTGGTCAATCAGCAGTGGCTACACCCAACATTCTTCCTCTATTTTCCTAACCATTGTGCATATTTGGAAAATGTAGGCGCATAACATCAGACCTAATACAGTTGACAAGCTTCCACATCAAATGTTATTGCATTCACTTAATGTGCCACTAGCTGCTGCTCTTACAGTGTTTACAGGGAAGGAAATTATGTGGCTGACTCCTTCGCTAACAAGGGGATTGTGGATAGAGTCTCAACTATGTATTCTTCTTCAAACGCCATTCCTACTGTTACGGGGTTAAATTTTGCACACAATTTTCACCTCGTAATGGCACTGAGATCCAACACTCAGTCTCAGCCAATCACATAGAATGTATACAAACACAAAGTATGAACAATAAGCAAACACGCACCCACAATGCACAGAACTTTACAGGCAAACTGTCAAACCTTTCTTTTCCCACAAAGTATAAGGAATCCTGCCTTGGGTCTGTTTACAAAACGTGCCCACACTCTGATGGCTGCACTACAGACCGAAGCACCCTATTTATAAATGTACAGGGTGGCGGTTACAAGCCCAACCGCCATAGGCAACTGCAACAATCTAATCCTCTCATGAATCTGGACAGCTTGTGTCTGATACAGACAGAAACTGTCTACAACTGCTGCATACTGTCTGCACATGACAGAGTTAACTGCACATAACTGTTGCATCTGCAGAGCACATGCCCAACGTCCCACATGTTATGCATGTGCTTTCCTCATGAGCCCTCAGCCTTTGATTGTCTTGCCTCCGTGTCTAGCTATGCCCAGCCATGGCTTGATCTTCTAAACAGCATTGTCCCACAAATTAAGTCACCCGACTAGCCTTTGCTTGCAAGCCTGCTTGTGCCCACGTGCCCATGCCTTAGCTGCTACCCCCAGCCATGCATGGGGCTTCAATCCAACTGATTGAACCAAGTCGTGCCCATGCATGAGTTGCCATACTCAACCATGCATGGGTCACTGATCATGCCCACCGTTCCAAGAGCTTGCTTCCATAAGCGAAACCCCTTTTTGCTAAGCATGGGTGCCTTAGGGCGAGGCTACCCCATGCCACGCCGAGCCAAAAACTAAGGGGGTAACAAACCACCCCCACCAGAAGAACTCGACGTCCTCGTCGAGAGGTTATCCTGATTCCCCTTGTGCTGATCAAGATCACTATGCTTCTTCCTCCGATGGGCAGCCTAAACCAAGCCGTCCTTTGACTCGCCAAACACTCCTTGCTTAAAACGAGTACCCCTTTGTACAACAGAACATCTGGACCTCTGTTTTCCTCCTCCAGAAACAAAAGACTGCTGATGTGCCATGGTTGCCATCCGATCAGGGACATGGACTGGGAGCTTTGCACCATGCTCTAGTCCGTTTTTGTGGTTGTCCTCACATCCAGGTAGAAGGTCCTTGGGGAGATTTGAAGGCAAAGTCTCAGTACTTTCCTTCACACATTTTGCCACCAACACCGGCAATTGAACCTTCTCAACAGGTCCATTCCCCAACAAGGTAGAAAGATAAGTCTGCTTCCCTTCCTGCGTTCCAACATCCATCTGCAAAGTAGACAATTCCTCCACATGATCTGCCATAAAACCCAGGCATTTGAACATTCCAGATAGGTTTGTTCCCCAACAAGTCAGAAAGGTATGTTCTCTTGTCCCCCACTTTCCACTTGTAATTTCATTTGCTTTGATCTGGCACCTTTTCTGTAGACACAAAGCATGCTGCTCCCTCATCGGAGATCAGCATTCCATTTAAATGTGGCATCACTGCCACTTTGGCCTTTACAAAGAACTCGTGTCCAAGGATGACATCAAAGTCGTCCATGTGTATGGCTGTCATGCTCATGCGGCCTTCCCACAGACCGACCTTCAAGTTCACCTCTACATTTTCACGCACTGAAACTGCTCCTAAATTGATAGCTTTGATCTTGGCCGAGCTCTTGTCCAACTGTAAGCCAAAAGTTCCAACTTCCCTCTGCGCAATGAAGTTATGAGTGGCACCCGTGTCCACCATTGCCAAAACTTCTTTCCCGTTCACCCAAGCCTGCACAAACATCAGACCTTTACGGGCATGCTGAATCTTTCCCAATGAAATAGCATTCAGCAACTGCAGAGGATTCATCTGAGGGGTAATATCATCGTCGTTGTCATCTTCGCTTTCAGCGACAAGGGCCGTTAACTTCTCTCGTTTGGGACAATCCATGGCACGATGAGGGCCGCTGCAAATAAAGCAACCATCAAAACTCTTCTTTTTCTGGTTGTTGTCTGGATCCTTAGAGTCACCAACATTCCTCTTTTTCTTCCAATCCGCCTTGTCTGCGTCTTTAGAAGATCCAAACCTGTCTTTGTTGCTGCCTCCTTCCCTCTTTTCCTTCTCCAAAGGGCCTTTACTATCCCCAGTTTTGAAGTCAACCAGACCATCTGCAGCAATGATGGCAGTGGGCAGATCCCGCACCCCCTGCCTACGCAACTCATTTTGTGTCCAGCCCTGCAAATCGGACACAAAATTGAAGAGTTTGTCCTCCTCGGACATGTTCTTGATATCCAGCATCAACGAACTAAACTCTGTCAATACTCACGCACAGTTCCCGTATGCCTGAGTTTCTTGAGTGATTCCCTAGCAATCCACACCGTATTGCTAGGAAATAACTGATCCTTCAATTCCTTCTTCAGTATTTCCCACGTCTCTATTTTCGGACGACCAACAGAGGCATCATCCATATTTCAGGTCCGCCACTATAATTTGGCATCACCAGAAAGATACATACTAGTTATAGTCATCTTTTTCCCATCAGGCACATGGGCAACCTTAAAGTACTGCTCCATGTCCCATAGGAAATTCTCCAGATCTTTGGCGCTCCGGGTACCTCCGAAAGCCTTCAGTTCAGGGACTTTGATCTTTGAAGACGTCTCTCACATAGCAGGTCGAGAATTCATAGCCCTCTTCATCAGGGACACTTCGTCTTCAAGATCTTTCATATTCATTTTGACAGCATCAGTGAGGGACATGATGTCCTCCATCATCGTAGTAATCTTCTCATCGGTGTTGGTCACATTACCATCAAAAGTCATCTGTAAACCAGTAATCTGAATGGCGTGCTGTTCCATCTGCACAGACATGCTGACTGCACCATCAGTTTCTGGAGCGCCCAGAAAATCCTCAAGACAGGTAATTCGTTCTCGCAATTCAGCAACGTTTCCACCGGCCATGATTGTATAACCTGGCTTTGACACCAATTGTTACGGGGTTAAATTTTGCACACAATTTTCACCTCGTAATGGCACTGAGATCCAACACTCAATCTCAGCCAATCACACAGATTGCACACAGAATGTATACAAACACAAAGTATGAACAGTAAGCAAACACGCACCCACAATGCACAGAACTTTACAGGCAAACTGCCAAATCTTTCTTTTCCCACAAAGTATAAGGAATCCTACCTTGGGTCTGTTTACAAAACGTGCCCACACTTTGATGGCTGCACTACAGACCGAAGCACCCTATTTATAAACGTACAGGGTGGCGGTTACAAGCCCAACCGCCATAGGCAACTGCAACAATCTAATCCTCTCATGAATCTGGACAGCTTGTGTCTGATACAGACAGAAACTGTCTACAACTGCTGCATGCTGTCTGCACATGACAGAGTTAACTGCACATAATTGCTGCATCTGCAGAGCACATGCCCAACGTCCCACATGTTATGCATGTGCTTTTCTCATGAGCCCTCAGCCTTTGATTGTCTTGCCTCCGTGTCTAGCCATGCCCAGCCATGGCTTGATCTTCCAAACAGCATTGCCCCACAAATTAAGTCACCCGACTAGCCTTTGCTTGCAAGCCTGCTTGTGCCCACGTGCCCATGCCTTGGCTGCTACCCCCAGCCATGCATGGGGCTTCAATCCAACTGATTGAACCAAGTCGTGCCCATGCATGAGTTGCCATACTCAACCATGCATGGGTCTTTGATCACTCACTGATCATGCCCACTGTTCCAAGAGCTTGCTTCCATAAGCGAAACCCCTTTTTGCTAAGCATGGGCGCCTTTGGGCGAGGCTACCCCATGCCACGCCGAGCAAGAAACTAAGGGGGTAACACCTACTCACATAGGACTTCTAATACAGCAAGATCAACAACAGATTAAATCCATTCGCAAAAGGATGTCTATCAAGCGAATTTGAGCGCATCCTTATCCTCTAAACTCCTTCATCTTCCCCAGCTGCTACTGGTTTTTTATTTTTAATCCTTTCATTGGCGGCTCAGGTAGACGATGACGGAGCTTTTTAAGGCATTAGGACTTTTCATAGTTATCTATTGCTTTGGATAATCAGTAAATGCATGCATTTTGAATTCTTTATTTTATGTGTACGCTGTAACTAGGCGCATTAAAAGGTAAGGTATATACGTCCCTTTTTTAGGTATAATTATTTTTTTCCCAAATTAATAAAATCATGCCCTCGTACCATCGAGGTTTAACTAAAAAAAAAGTATAACATGTAACAATAATAATAATAGAATATGGATTGGATTTTACATCTTCATATAAATTTTCACATAGATATAGAAAAGTATATGTATAATTAAAGTAAATATTTGAGTATAATTGATTTTATAATAATAATTAAGGACAAAATAAAAAAATCCAAAGTTTTTCACTAATTTTGGAATTTATAAGTTGTAAAGATAATATGTGTATTTTTATTTGGTTCATATTTAAAAGGACGAAAACTGTGAATTTTATGACTTAATATTAGTAGGGAATCATTTTGTGTAAGGAGTTATCAATTCCACACACTACAAGTCGATTTAATCCATATTTGGTATGTATGTATTACAAGTCTCTTTGGAGACATCTGATAAAAGTAAAATGATACAGAGAAAATTAGCATAGTCCTTGTAAAAAGATGACACGCATAAATCAAGAAATGGTTCAAATTTTTTTATATGTGCTACAAAAACTTATGAATTTATATCCCGTTCTTATCTTTTATTTTTATTTTTATTTTTGGTTTTCACATCTGCATGCGTAAATCACTAACTAATGTCAAAAAAAGGATGCTAACATCACGAATAACTTCAAGATCAAAAACATAAACGACAATTGATGTAACTAGTGTACTTAGCGCTCATCCATTTCAATAATTTATATGTATATATATATTTTTTTGTCAGATCATTCGATATTCGAAAATCACATTGACTTTGACTAATCCGGATTCGAGCCTGGTATTTATTTATATATCTAGATACATAAAATTAAAAAAATTATTCAAAGAAGTATAAAGTGAACAAGAACTGTACAAAAAGAATTTTAGACGTACCTCTATTTCTTGTATTGATTAGAAGAATAGAGAAGAAAGAGTTGCAGAAAAAAAAAGCGTTGACAGTCAAAGACAGAAATCAGCAACAATAAGGAGAGAAATAATTTACCGTAGATTGACAATTTGGAAAGAATGGTGCATATATAGCTGAGTACTATGCATGGCTTAAGAAAGAAAAGAGCATGTTTATTCCACAAGAATACTTAATTCTCCAAGCAGGGTAGAGTGAGTATGGAGACAATGCTATGCCATAGGAAAGAAAAAGGAATGTTTACAAAAGAGGAAGAGTGTAAGAAATGCTATGCTTTAACTAGGAAAAGAGGAATCAACTACTATATTTTATTGGATTTTTTTTTTAATTTTATTATGTCTTTGTCATAACTTTCAACATATCTTCTAATTCGACGTTATTTACATGGGAGCGTAATTTAAATTTACACTTTGTGAATGTGAAAGTTGTTCAATTGGAGTAGTTTAAAGAGAGTTTTACAAACACTAAATTAAAAAACGTGGATTTAAATCATATTAAGATTTAATTTAAAATAAGGGAGTGACCCAATAGTAAAGGCTCACTTTCATCCGCCGGTGATTGCGAATTCCAAAACAAAATGAAAAAGAGGAATGTAAGTTTGAAAACTACCTTGATATGGTGAAAAATTCAAGAGGAGGATGCCTACACCACAAAGCCGGATTCTGTAAATACTGTTGGTGAAGAATAAAAAAAAGAGGGTAATCATGGATGACTGAACATTTGGAACTAAAGAGGAAGAACAAATCATGTGGCGATCATATGAATGTACCGACTAAGCTGAAAGTATTCCATTTTTTTTTTGGGAAAATTTCAGCCAAACTCTTTTTAATTTATCATATCTTCAAGTACACTCCTTTTATTTTTTGAATCTGCAATGACACCCCCTAGCAAATTAAAGGTGTTAATTAGAATATAATTTTATTAAATTATCCATGATATATTTTTGAAAAACTTCACTCACTCACCCTCTAGACACGCATATCTTCAATGAGACCCCCTCTATTTTTTAAATTTTTGTATGTATTAAAATTCAAACATATTAAAATTTGATTTGAGCTAATTAATTTTTTTTATAAATTAAAATTTAAGTCGATTAAAAATTATATTTTTTTAAGTATTAAAATTTTAATACGTAAAAAAATAAATTTTAATCATCTCAAATCAAATTTTAATCAACTCAAATTCTAATATGTAGAAAAAAGAATTTTAATCTGCTCGAATTTTAATATGTGGAAAAATTAATTTTAATCGGCTCGAATTTTATGTAGAAAGATTGTTTGGAGTTTATATAGGAGTAATTTTGGTATTTTAGATAATTTATTTTTATTATAAATTGTGGTTTAATGACATGGGGTGTCAGTGATGTTTTTAATAATAGAGAGGGTATTCTTAAAGATATGATAAACTAGAAAAGATGTGATTTAAATTTTTTCTTTTTTTAAAAAAATTAAGTCTGGCTACTGTGTTGGGTAAGTCAAATCTTAACTTGCGAATTTGTATTAATAGACACTCGATTCATATATCAGTCGTCTACTTAAATGGGTTCAAATGCCAAATTAGATAGAGCTCATCTATTGCACGAGTTACACGCAAGAACCATTAAATAAACAATTCATTTTAGGGCCTTCTAGAATTCACACAGTTAATTTATTAACTCGCCACCATCTAACCAATTTCACCCGCTTTCATTGCCAACACCAAGATTGAATAGTAAGCAAAATTTGGAGAAAAATAATAATGCAACAAATTCCTATTACACGACAGATTTATAGACCAAAACATGAACCAAACCATCCAACATTTTTTAGAAAAAAAAATTTGGACATTCTTTTTCGGGATTTTATATGCCACCTATGATATAGAACAATTGACAGTAGATTATTTGGATCACAAATGGTGAAGAAAATAAATTTCATACATCGCAAAGAGCAACCGCTAGTTTATATATATAAAAATGAACAACTGCAATATAAGTAATTACTAATTATAATTGGGTGAAGGTAAGATTTCAGCTTGATCTGATGTTAACATCAGAACAAGTACCCAAGTTGATTTATCATTAAAGCCTTGTCCACCAATCAACGTACATTTTCTTTGACGCATGAAAGGCAGGAGGTAAAAAAGCTTAAATTATATGTGTGTTCGAAGTTACAACAACTCAAAACTACACCTCACCAGGGTATGTACTTAACTAGTAGCCACAATTAATTAATTCAGCATGAGCACCTTCAATTTGAATCATTTCAAATTGTTAGAATGGCAGTCCCAAGATTCGTTGACGGCACATATAATTGATTACAAAAAAAAATTCTCGTTTATTAACCCTATAAAGAAGAATTAGAGTTTACCTTTAACGAGTAGATCCACACGAAATTGAACAGTCAGTTCGATGAATCTCACGATCTTTTGTCGTATATCCTTCCACGCCAAAAATTGGAATATAATGTGGGTTGCAATCCTCTGAATTCTCTCATTTGCTCTCTCTCTCTCTACCTTTTCTAAACGTGAAAGTAAATGTTATATTTGAGAAAACCAGAGACTGCATTTATTTATAGGCTACATTAGAGACCTTAAGGAGAAATAAGGGATACGTTCCCAATGGCTTAAGAATCCTATGTCAAACCTAGAACAAGTATCTTATGGTCCATTAATAATAAGTTAATTCACTAAAAACTTATTATGAATTTATTGGGCCTTATTTCAAAATTATATTTCGAGTTCCTCATTATTACATGCTTAATAATCTCCCCACGTTTAAAATTATAAATGTCTATTTATTAATTAAACTACTGACAATTATATTTAATTGACTTCTTTTTATCCTTAAGATCTTACCACTCAACTTATTTGTCATGTCGGATAATTATATCTACCTGCTGGGTTTGACATTGACAAAACTTATGAGTTTCCTCGAGAGGACATCATCAACCCCTTTAAATATTGAGACGTGGCTTCCTTTAATAATTAATTCTAACCATAGAAATAATGTCATCTCTCAATACACTGAGTTTGTTGACTCAAATATGAATATCACTCTTTTATGAATTAAATTAACAATTATTATATGCACATGTCAATTAAATATCTCATGATTAAGAGTTTAAGCAATCATAATAATCATGAGATATTTATTTTCTTATTTAGTTAGTAAAAAAAATAACCTCAATAATGGTCATGTTCAATACACAAAGTATACTAGTGCAATAATCCGAGACATCAGATAGTCTCTTATAGCCAAGACAGACTATGTCAGAAGATTGCACTACAATCCTACTGATGGTGTGTTCAATTTCATCTAAGACTGTGAACATTTACTTATATTATACAAGGATCTGATAATCTAATTTTCTGTTTATAGGCCGAACTCTACACACCATATTATCTACAATATAAAATAAAAGACACATGCATATCATATGTTTAATATAATGCAAATATTTTACCCACACAAATTCTCATTAAAATAAGAAATAAAGAAATTTTATTAATTAGTAAACTGAGTTTCATTACAAAAATTAAATTTTAAGTATATAATTCTATCACAAACTGAATAAAAGTCAAACCACTAATAACTTCTATAATTTAATCACTCTTACCAATTTTCTCACCCTTATATGGCGTTGGTACTTGTATTCCATGCATGGACTTTCTAGGAAAAAAAAATTGTGATCACATATATCTTTGGAATGAAAATTTCAAGGCCTTTAAAGCCTTCTAGTTAATATCAAAACAATACATAGTCATTTGACTTATTTTATGTGGTCATACATATCTATGACTTTTTTCAAGGCACATTACATATGAATGTGCAGTTATGTCAGCTGATTAATTTGGACCTCCTTAAACAAACAAAGTCTTCTTCTCTAAAGACTATTTTTGTGCCTGAATAAATATATTGAGACACTGACTCAAGCATTTATTTTTATACTACCCACAAACAGGTATTATTACAACAAAACATAAAAATAGGACATGGATAAATCCATAGCTTTCACTTGATAGCAACACACCACATACACGATCGACATTATTTCACAATAAAAACATCAATCGTTATTTGTTCGCCACTTGTCAGCCGACTCACAGTTACACTTGGCGCTAGCAACATGTCTCTTGGCAATAAAAACCCATGTTGTATTTCAAACCAGTGTGAGAACACCCAGGAGTGCACTCCACGATCCAAGGAGTGCAGCTTCCAACATTATTTTCGAAATAGGAGTCCTGTGGTTAGTAACCCCATTAACATCAGAGGTGGCCACAAGAAGCATGCCCATCACCAGTACTACAAAAGTAACCGTGATCCTATTGTTTTCCATTATCATCTCCACCGAACTATATGAGCTCTTGTTTACTCACTGAATGAATAGTGTACATATGCTTCTCTTCAAATCCTATTGATAGCATGGAGCATGAATGAAAGAATGAATGCACACTTATGTCTATCATCATAATCTATATTTATCTAATTAGTCTTGACATTATAAATAAGTTAATTAATCTTATCATACATATCTCTCTAGTAGCTGGATCCCTACTGGCTCATGACCTTTATTTTATTAATTTTTTAATCGTATTCTTGGTGTGGGTGGCTGGTTAATGGAGACTATAATTTTTTACCAAAAAAAAGATTTGAGGGAAGATTCAAGATGTAAGAACAATATATGGTTTTGTTTAACCTGTGATTGGGTCACTAGTGTGCAAAATATATGGTTCATAATGAATTGTTGATGCTATTATGGACTCACTAAAACTTTGGTAAGGTTCTGAAAAAAAATTATTTTTCACACTTATAACTATTTTTAAAATCTGTCAATTCATAGAAGTGTAGATTTCCTTACTAAGCATTATTTGTTAATCCCAATGTAGTTAATTATTTTTTAACTTCAGGATAAGAATACTCTCAGTGGCACTTAGAGGACCCTAGTGTTGGGATAAATTAAAGTTTTTAAAACTTTCAAATTATTTTATTTCGGTTACAACCGTTATAATTGGTCGCTTGAATGGCTGATTCAATTTTGCTATTAATCTTAGTTTTAATATGCTAGTTGTTCCAAGAAAAAAAAAAGGTTATATAAAGAAGCCATCAGAAGCTGCCCAAGGGTGTTGTCAGTTGGGATCAGCCATATTCTATAAGCCTCTATACTAATTAGTCTTTTGTCTCATTCGCTATATGTTCCATCAATTTATCCTTTTATTTGATTTCTTTTACGACCTCCTTCTTCTCCATATTCTAAAATAATAGCATAGTATTTTTTACTATCATGACTTTATAGGCAACTTCGATTTGAGTCAGGTTTACCTCAATTTTCCAGCGGACATGACCCCTGAGGGGGTACTTCTGTGAGCATATCTGGGTTATATCTTAGAGTTGCATATGTCTTGTAATACTTTCACGTGGGGAGACATGGCTGTTTTAGGACAGTAATTACACATCTCCCAGATATCACAGGCTAGTTTTTTTAATTTATTATTATATATTTTATACTATCCTAATCACATGGTATAGGACTTAATGAATGTTTGTACGGAAAAGTAATCTTACTGGTAATTTTCCTGTAAAAACAATAATTCCAAATTTTTAAGACATATAAGGCAAAATTATGAACGCAATCGATGCATGTTATTGGCAAGCCAACAATCATTAAAGGATTGTCACGTGTCGCCAAACATTCTCTTATTTGGTCGTCAATGTTTTGTTTCTTGCCAAAAAATAAATTATTTTAACCACATAAAATCTTTAGCAATGATTATATTCATCCCAAAATGTGAAAACTTCGGCTACCTTCTCTATTTCGTTGCTAAAAATAAGCACACAAATTATTGGCGACAAATATATATGTCGCCCAAAAAAACAACCAACATTTTTGCAAGGACTTGTTTATGTTGCCAAAAATTATGAACAATGTTTTAGCGACGACTTGTTTTTGTCGCCCAAAAATGAATATGATTACATCTCATTTGGCCCTATAATAATTTAAAAACACCTATAACAACTCAAAAATATTCTAACCAATTTCAATCATACACTCATGACAATAGATAATCCATAAAAACAGGTCACGATTACTAAAATATTCATACATTACTCAAAATATAAAATAGCATCCAACAATTTTCAATAGCATTAAACAATATCCAAAACTTCTAACAATATCCAAAACTCCTAACAATATCCAAAATTTTCAACATCTAAAATCTCAACAACAAAATATCTTAAATATTTAAAAGAAAAGATGTCTGGGTATCCAAAAAGAGCTATTTACAATCCATCGTCTATCTGTGACAAACACAAAAAACTCATTAACGCATTCTAGATAAGAAGTAAAAAATATATATATAAATTTTGAGTTTATAGGTTAATAAATTAATATTTGACTAAGTATATGATAATAGCAAAAAAAAAAAAAAACATAAGTCCATAGTTAAAATTGCTTACCAAGATAAAGTTGAATTGATCGGCTCCCCAATGCCTCCACCATGCTGCACTACTAACCTCATCTCTGTTATTTTGTTGCATCATCATTTCTTGCCACTTCTCCATTTGTTAGAGTTTTTCCTTGGTTTCATGCAGCTCTCTCTTTAGACTCATCACCTCTTATTCGTTTGTAATAGTCTTAGACATCTTTTTTGAAGAAGGTTTTTGTCCAACCCCATAACCTCTCTCATAGCCAGACTTGCAGCCAAGGACGGTATATGCAATATCCTTCTTAGACATATGTGATTCACCATCTTTTGTGGACTTGCCTCTTAATTCCTTCGTCTGGTTCTAAAATTTTTAAAAAAATTGATAACTTGTTCACAAAACGAAACTTATCAACCTTATAAATCTTAAATACAATAACATCAAGAAAATTTTTATACTTACGTATCGAGACTCAGCTTCTTATGATATCCATATTTTCGACTTCTTGCTAAAGTGAGATTCAAGAAAGAAATCTACAAAATGAAGTGGCTCCTGGGTCTCGGGATCTTTCTGTTTTAAAAAATTGTATAGTTACAATACTTCAAATAAGATAACATACAAAAATGTATAAGTTAAAACACTTAACCATAACATGCATTGCAGATGGAAAGGACTTGGAACCCATAACATGATTGTAGGGTAGATTGGCACGATTTGCAGAATTTATGTTAGATTGTTTCTACATAAAAAATTTAACATAAGTTAGTGATACAAATATCAAGTTTTTACCTGAAATTCTGGATCCTTGAATACGTGCTCGATTATATAATTTCAATCATCATTACTAACTTGTTTGTAGGGTTTAGTTTTTGGGTCCAGGCCAACCTTTACCAATTGTTTATAGTGACTTTGCATCTTAGAACGATGATCACTATATAAACGAGCAAACTTAGCTTCAATGTTTTCTTGAAAACATTCTAACTCATCGTATCCGACAATGTTAAACCTTGTCTGTATGAAAAAATAGTACATCATTTTAAACAAAAACTATGATATTAATAACGAATATAATTAAATAAGTATAATTACCTAGAGGCGTGCAATGATAGGGGCATGCATGTCATCAGACAAATCATTCCATAGGGTCACAGTAATTGAGACGAAAGCCCTAGTCAAGGCTCCCATCTCATTAATGCAACGTTGTGCATTTTTTCCAACTGAGACATTCACACCATTAGGGATCTCAACACGCAGCTTCTCATTTGCCTCCACCATCTCCTCTACAACCTTTTCTCATGTAGGACCTCGCCCCTTCCTTGAGGTCGACCCTAACATTACCAAAATATAATAGATGAATAGAGAGAAAATATTTTAAAAGTGTCTATTGCAAATAAAATTATGCATGTACTACTAGTTACAGAATGTCGACTACGGGTGGTCGATGTTGGTGATGGGGATTGCACCTCCTCACGTATAGTAGCAGGTATAAATAAGACTTTCAATCGACGACCTAGAGCCATTTATGTTTCCTAAACATTATGATACATGAGTCATTATGCAAATAATCAATTAGAAACTCAACAACTATAACAAAATTAAATAGCATACCATTACGAAGAAAAATTGGTTAAACTATCTTTATATTTTGAGATCAACATCTGACTGAGAATAACTTTCCATATCTCCTCTAGAATCACTATACTCTAGTATTTTCTTATCATCATCATCATCATCATAGATGAAATCATCATCATCATCGTTATCATGTATGTTTTTAGAGGACATTACTCGTCTATTTAGGACAAGCACGGGATCAAGTTCGGTCTTATAGAATGGGTGCGTATCATGATTTTCAAGAACAATAGGGACATCCTCAGTGGGTTCTTCTTGTTAGAATGCATCATTTGAAATAGAATGTTCATCATCACTGACATCTATTGCATGTCGCTCTGGTATATCCCATATGCCTCGATGCTGGACCCATTATACGATTTACCAATGTGGTCCATACTTGTTATCATTAACATAGAAGACTTGTCGCATTTGATTTGGTAGGACAAATAGATCATCTTTATATCATCGACTTCTAACATCAATATTTGTGAAATGTGAATCCACATTCATCGTTTTCTCACTACTAAGATTGAACCATTCACATTGAAACAAACAACACGATGTCCAAAGATATAACTCATTTCTCATACTTTACTTAAATAACCATAGAAGTCCATTGTTACATTCATTCTCATGATCCCCTTCAACAACAATTCCACTATTTTGAGTTTTACGACGAGTGTCACAATCTTTAGTGTGGAATCGGATGTCGTTGGATACGCAACCTGAATACATTTTCACTGAAACATCAGAACCATTTGCTAATGACCATAATTCATCATTAATTTTAAGTGTCCCTTGAGATCGCAATTGATTGATCTACAAAATGCACCAAATGAAAAAATGCATGCATGAATTACACAAAATAGAGACTAAAGTACGCTTAATGTTACATTAACAATTTGTCTTACTCATTTTTCGAACTACTTGGGAAATTCATGTCGATGCTTTATTGTGACATCGTGTTCATTTTGCATTTGTAATATGTTTTCGTGCTCCATACGTACAAAATATGTGATTATTACTAAGACATTCTCAAATATATAATAACCTACAAACTCTAGGTATGAGTCTATCTCAGGACTATTATGCAAGATAAACCACTGAGCCATATCGCGTTCCTTTTGTAAAACTTCAGATGCATTTCTTATTGGACCAAAGGGACGAACTTTTTGTGAGAAGACGGTCAACCCCTAAGCATGTTCAACACCATCATCATTATGCTCCTTTCGATTGAATACAGTTTCAATCTCACTTAGATACATTGAACAAAAAGTAAGACACTCGTTCACAATATATTCAATCTTTTAATGAATGTTGGCTACAAAACACAAACATTATACCCATCCTGAGTAGAATATTGAACATAAATTACAAAATTGTCAAAACTTATGGCTTTATGCGCTAGAATTGTCAAAACATGATACCAATCACTCAGTTGTATCACTTAGCGGTGTTGCATTACTTGGAAGACATGTATCGAACACAAGTATACATTAATACATGTGAACCAGATTTCCTGAGTAGAATAATCAGGACTTCTGTGAAAACTGAAAAATAAGGAATGAAATAAAAAACTGAAAATATGTCTAATTAAGTTCCTCACTTATTTATATTCAATCAGATTTATGCCTTTCTTGCTTGTGCAATTATTCCTAAGGTGGACAATAGCAGTCCATTGAATCAAAGTATTCAAAGCTTACCATTTAATTAACCTACCATCATCTCTATGTTGTTTGCAGCGACTTCCGTGAGCAAGGCACGGGACATTACCAAGCTTCGGGTATATCAACCATGCCAGTGTGTTTGTGTGACTAACCGTGTGTGTGTTTGTGGGACTAACACTGTGTGTGTGTGTGTGTTTGTGTCTCGGATATACATATACAGAATGATACAGAGAGAGAATATATATAGATAAAGAGAGAGAGAGAGAGAGAGACTTATAGCAATCGAAGTAGAGCAAATAGGAGACCAGGTGGGGTAAAGTGAGGCTAAACCGATACATTTGTCAAAGAAGAAGACAAGGATTTTGGTTTAGGGTTCCAAAACAATGTCGTTTTGTAACCAAAAGTAATACTCTTTTAGGAAGAATTACACTCAGGCCTCTCTGAAGTTTATTACTTAATCACTCAGATCCCCTAATATTTAAAATATCACACACAAACCTCTTGAAGTTTGTACGACATAACACTTAGGCCCTCCTATAAATATATCCATTAATAAATTACACATAAACACCCGAAAATTTGTAAACATATATTATTTCGCCATTCACCTACCTTTAAAATATTATACCGAGAGTAAAAATATTTCAATCAAATATAGAATATAAAATATTTTAAAATTTACAATTAAAATTCATGTTCTATTGTATCATTTATTGAAATAAAATAAAAAATAAAAATTCAATTTTTCTTAAAAAATCATAATTAGTATACAATTATCTTGTCTATTGGAATTTAATTTGGTAGTTTAAACTAAAAGATATTATGTCCATTATAGTTGGACCTCTTGTTTAATTTTTTAGTTTTATTCTAATTAATAGATAGTATAATTGTATATTAACTATAACTTTTTAAAAAAAAATGAGATTTTTTTTAAAATTTTATTTCAATAAAAGACATAATAGAACATGAATTTTGATTGTAAAATTCATGTTTTATTATGAATGACTTAGACCCCTTGTTTGACTTTTATGTTTTATTCCAATAGATAGTATAATTATATACTAATTACAATTTTTTAAAAAAAAAAATTGAATTTTTATTTTAAATTTTATTTCAATAAATGATAGAATAGAACATGAGTTTTGGTTGTAAAATTAAAAATATTTAATATTCTATTTTTTATTTGAGTATTTTTAGTTTAATTTTAATATTTTAAACTTATATGTCTGCCATATTCCGCACGTTGATGAATCTGCCGGTTGGACCATCAGGAAAAACAATTCCATAAGGAGGAAAATTGGCTCTGGCCTGAGTCAAAAGGTCATTATTGTTGCCATTATCCACCAATGAGTCTCCAAAAATGAAGTAACAAGGGACTTGTGGTTCACCACAAACCAAAGGTTTCAAATTCGGAAACAACAACAGTACTGTGGAAACTATACACCAAACATTACACCCACATGCCATTGTTGAAGTCGAAGAAAAGAAAATATGGAAAGGAAAGTAGGGGGAGAAGAGGAAGCTGAGGGAGGAAAATTTGTGTGAGTAGAAAAGGAATGATGTGAGGAAAAGGAAATCCGAAGGAGAAAATATACATAGCCAGTGGAATGAAGGGTAGACAAGTTTGAACAATGATGGACTGGGAACTGTTGAAGGGCCACTTCTTTTTGCGCAAATCAGGAGTTTCACATGGCATAAATCTATGTAAAAGGAAAAGTTGTGTTTCTTGGGTCCAACCAATCGGATTTAATCCTCACTATTATATTTTTCTTTAATTTTACTCAATGATATTGGTAGATGGGGTGTATTTTAGCCTGTAAATGGATTGAGTTTATATCGGATTTTGATTGATTCGAATTTAAATTCAATTTTAAAAGTTTGATCCGATAATTCAACGAAATTATTTTGATGGTCTATATTCGAATCGGTTAACTATTCGAAATTCGGTCTGATTCAATTTACTTAATTAACTAAATTTTAACAAATTATACCTATTTTTTTTTAAATAATCAATTAATTTCTATAATTTTTATATAAAAATATATCAATAACTTGGATCAGCTCATAATCAGATCAGATATAGATATATTCAAATCCGAATCCGTGAAATATAATATATCGAATTTGAATTCGAATTTGGATTATCGATAAAAAAATTATTAATTTATATCCAACTGATCAAATTCAAATTCAAATTTGATTCATTAATAGACTTGGGTGTTTCAGCAAGAGAGGATAAACTTTTAGACAAAACGATGGTTTAATACTTCTATATCTTAAAAATGAAGAAATGTGATGTGAGGGTTGGATAAAGAAGGACAATAACATGGAAAAAAACTCAGTCAATTCCAAATTTCGACATGAGAGACTTTTTTTTAAGTATTGGAACGAAAGAAAAAAGTGTGCTGATAGAGTTAACCTCAGTCAAAGTGCTATGGCCAATCTTTAAAGGTTTTTTTTATCATTGGAAGTGATAAAAATTAGATTCAGATCCCTTTTAACATATTTTTTCTTTTATTATTTTTTTTGATAAATTATCCACCATTAATGAGTGCGAGATCTATCTGTATACTATGGATCTCTTTTAAATATATGATAGGTGATTTATCAATAAAGAAATTGAAGAATAAATGTATTAAAAGAGATCTCATGCGATAAAAATTGAACCCTTCACCACATTTCGTAGCCATGTCAACACAAAACAATTACTTGTTTTAATGGAGTAGGTTGCATTAAAAATATCATGTAGAATTTAGTTATGCTTTGGTAATATTTTTTAAAGTAATTTTTTGGAAATTTTTTAAGGTTTGTTTTTGCACAAGGAAGGTCAATAATATTCCCATAAAAAAACTTGGCCGACTCCTAGTTTCTTAATTATGATTTTTCTCACTTGGGATTAGAGGTGTTCAAATTTTGATATTACCTTACCCTACTTAACATTATTGATCGGCTACCCGGAAAAATCGGGTAGGCCAACAAAAGATCCTTTTGTATTCTGCAAAAAAATCGGGTAAAAATATGGAATATAATCCAAAAATTAATAACTAAAAAATATGCGTTCACCTGACTTCCTACTCGATTGTTTTGGATGAAATCGTGTAAGAATAGCACCCTTGATCTGGTAGAGTAGGTCAATAAAAATTTTTCTTACAAAATATTGAATAAAAAATAAAATACCATAATTTCTACTTGTATGGTACGGTGAACACCCCTACTTGTAACAAGTTTTGCCACTATGCTTCTTATTGCAGAAACTAAACTATCGTTTGACAACGAATTTTTTTAATCAATAAATTAATTTTGTCAAAAAAGTAAAAAGAATATTTATCGAATATTTCAAAAAAAGTAATGTAATGCATCGTAATATATGACAATAATACGCTTATATATATATATATATATATAAAGTGATGATACCAAATAAAAGTATAAGAAACAAATAAATATAATTATAATTCTGAGGGTGAGCTCAGTTCTGTTGAACAGGTCGGGAGCTCAGACCGAGAAGATAAAGAGCTCGAGGGACCAGAGCTCAGCCTCATTCCAACAATAAACCGACTGGGATGACACAGGAATAGCTGAATAGACAACAAGCGTCCCCAAAATAAAGGGAATGGGAACGGAAAGCTAGAGATAAGGAATAAAACTCTCAACCAATCAAGATCTTCTCTCGAAAATCAAGGGAGATCCTAGGGATGCAAGGCAAGGATTTCAGTGAAAATCCCTTAGAACTAGGAATCAGTCTATATATGTCGAACAATGCCCCCATTGAAGGGGGCCAAGAAAAAACTCAATTTTGTAATTCAATTCGAGAGATCAATAAAGAAAAGGGAGCAAGAGCCACCATTAGAGAGTGGACTAGCCATGCTTCGTAGCTGGTGAACCACTGTATTTCTACTGTGTTAATTCTTGATTCCATCTCTGCCTTAACCACAATTTATACGAGTCTAGTAGCTCAGTCCAATGTAAGATCACCACATTCTCGTCTTCTGCTCATACACGTGGATTTACACCATCAGTTTAGCGCCATTTGTGGGAACGACTGTTCTCATTTTACAAATACGATGATCTTTCAGTGATTGATGGTCTCGACCCGCAACGTGAGCCGAGGTCAAACCAATCCGCCCTGCATGCAGGATCAACAAGAGGCCACCAATGGCAGACAAGCTGAAAATAATCTAGAAACTAATCCCCTCACAGGAGACCCCCCAACGAATAACGAGTTGGATGCTTTCCGTCTTGTCAACCAGTGTCTACTACAGCAAAACGAGGAGTTGCTAAAACTCTTGAAATGCCCACAAGAGGCACGACCAGTCCAAGAAGGCCCAGGTAATCTTCCTCGCAGGAAACAGTGCCACCTCAACCCCCTCAGAGAGATCGATGAAGGAGGAGAAAATAACCAGACCTTGGGAAGAGATCTACAACCGCCTCCCGGGAATGGACACAAAGAAGAGGTACAAAGTCGGAATGATGGAGGGGGGAGGAATGATTTTATCCCCTACCAACAGGAAAGAAGATAACAGTATTGGGAACAACGCTTCGAGGATATCAAGCAAGAGCTCAGCCACATGAAGGAGGCAGTAAGAAGCAAGGCTCTTGTCACAATGGATGCCTTGGTGTAGCAGACAGAGTCGCCATTCACCACGGGGGTGCTACACTTTCCTCTTCCCCCAAAGTTCAAGCTGCCTCAGATCGAGGCCTTCGACGGAACCAAAGACCCCATGGATCACCTCAACACGTACAAAAACCAAATGGAGCTGCATGGGTATCAGGATCCCGTGCAATGCAGGGCTTTTGCCATCATTTTTAAAGGTTCAGTCCTAGCGTGGTTTAACAGACTTCCTCCAGCTTCAATCTCTTCCTTCAAAGAACTCTGGATCTCTTTCGTATCCCACTTCATAGGAGCTCGAATATACAGGAAGTCGAGCTACCATCTCTTGAACGTAAAGCAAGGACTAGACGAGAACCTCAGATCATATGTTCAGAGGTTCAATTCAGAATCTTTGAAGGTAGATGTCTCCGAAGAAAAGTTCGCCATAACAGCCTTCATTACAGGGCTTAGGGTACAATCAAAAGATCTGATGTTTTCCATATCAAAGAACCCTCAAGCAAGTATGGCCGAGGTGTTGGCTGAAGTAGAGAAATATATAAATAGAGAAGAAGCACTCCTCTCAAAGATGGGAAGCTCTTCATCACGAAAAGAGAGGGAAAATGAAGAAAAGAAGAGGGAGAAAAGTCACAGAAAATATAAGGAGCGAGGCAGGTCTCTAAGGAGAGATAGAGACGTTCCCCAAAGAGGAGAGGCAATGTGAGAGATCGTCTGGGGCCCTCGCAGCTAGAGCTGTAGCCGAGGTACCCACCTCGACCACTAACCCCCCTTATCGCCTCCATATCACAAGTCTTGCATGAGGTACAGAACGTGAAATTCTTGAAATAGCCACCTCAGATGAAGACAGATCCAGCAAAGAGGGATCCCACCAAGTACTGTGATTACCATAGAGATCATGACCATCACACAGATGATTGCATTCAGCTTAAGAGGGAAATAGAGTTTTTAATCCAGCGAGAACAATTGCGTCGCTTTGTGGCCCAAGAGTACCCAAATCGAGCTCTTCCGCCTCCACCACCCCAGCAACAGGCTCCTGCGCAACACCAACAACCCATGGGGGAGATCCGAGTGATATCAGGAGGATTTGCATGAGGAGGAAAATCCAATGCAGCCAGGAAGGCCCATCTACGCAAAATTCGAGGTGATGAGATGCTAGAGGTGTGTACTATAGCCAAAGTACTACGACTAGACACGGCCATAACTTTTTTAGACTCAGATTTGAAAGGCTGTCACCGTCCCCATGATGATCCGTTGGTGGTAAGAGCCGTCGCGGCTAACAGGACAGTGCATCGGGTCCTGGTAGTCAATGGGAGATCGGCAGACATCATCTTCACGTCTGCCTTTGACAAAATGGGCATAGGAAAAGAAAAGCTAGAGCTAGTGAATGCCCGTCTGTTGGAATTTTCAAGAGAAGGGGTACTGCCCCTGGGGTCAATTCAACTTGTACTCACCATATGGGACTCTCCCTACCTGGCCACCACAACCGTAAAGTTCCTAGTGGTTGACGCTCCCTCAGCGTACAACATGCTATTAGGAAGATCTTCCTTAAATGCAATGAGGGTCATCCCTTCAGCATACCACCGCGTCATAAAGTTCCCAACAGAAAACAGAATCTGAATGGTCAGAGGAGATCAACGCGTAGTTAGAGAATGTTACATGACCTCTATGAAGCAGAAAGAGGTGGAAAGCATCCAACTGGACGAGCTTAACATGAGGGATGAGCTAGAAATAAGATCAACACCATCGAAAGAGCTGGAGCATGTTCAGGTTGATAGTGAACCAGAACACCTCGTCTACGTTGGGTCCAAGCTAAGCAAGGAGATTAAAGACCTTCTCATCCAATTTCTGAAAGAAAACACTGAAGTATTCTTCTGGAAGCAAGAAGACATGGAAGGTATTGACTCCTCGGTCATCACTCACAAGCTAAGTATAAACCCTGCCTGCAAGCCCGTCAAGCAAAAACGAAGAAGCTTCGCCCCGGAACGCTAGAAAGCCATCAATCAGGAGGTCGACAAGCTTCTCCAAGCCAAGGCCATCAGGGCAGTAGATTACCCCGTTTGGCTAGCCAATGTGGTCCTTATTAAGAAAAGCAATAGCAAGTGGCGGTTGTGCATATACTTCACTGATCTCAATCGAGCCTGGCCCAAGGACAGCTTTCCTTTACCTAGGATCGACTTAATAGTAGATGCTACCGCTGGACATGAGCTCCTCAGCTTCATGGACGCTTTCTCAGGGTATAACCAGATCAGGATGGACCCCAATGACCAAGAGAAGACCTCATTCGTGACAGAATAGGGAACATATTGCTACCAGGTTATGCCTTTCGGTTTAAAGAATGCAAGAGCCACGTACCAACATCTGGTAAACAAAATGTTCCAGAAGCAAATCGGAGTAACAATGGAAGTCTATATTGATGATATGCTGGTAAAGTCATTAAAATCCGAGCTCCATATCCAACATCTGGCAGAATCCTTCAAAGTTCTCAAGGAGTATAAGATGAAGCTCAACCCTGCCAAATGTGCCTTCAGGGTTTCGATAGGGAAGTTTCTAGGCTTCATAGTAAATAGCAGGGGGATAGAAGCCAATCCTGCCAAGGTAAAAGCAATATTAGACATGTAACCACCCTCAAACACAAGAAAGATTCAGCGACCGACAGGGAGAATAGCTGCCCTGAGCCATTTCGTGTTTCGATTAAGTGACAAATGCCAATCTTTCTTTCGAATTCTGAAGAAAGCTTTTGAATGGGATGCCCAATGTGAAGAGGCATTTAGGTCCTTGAAGGTTTGTCTAAGCTCATCCCCAATTCTGGTCAGTCCCGTCGAAGGGGAAGTGCTCACCCTATACTTGGCAGTCTCAGATTTCTCTACCAGCACAACACTCGTTAGAGAAAAAAACAGAGCTCAGCAACCAGTGTATTACTGCAGCAGAGCTCTCAGAGGTGTAAAGGAGAGGTACCCGAAGATGGAGAAGCTTATCTTAGCCTTAGTTACCACTGCCAGAAGACTCAGACCCTACTTTCAGGCCCATACCATAGAAGTCCCGACGGACTAGCCAATGAAACAGGTGTTACATAAGCCTGAGTCCTCTGGGAGATTAGTAAAGTGGGTCATTGAGCTTAGCGAGTTCGACATCAAGTATAAACCAAGAACTGTTGTAAAAGGTCAGATCCTGGCAGATTTCATCGCAGAATTTACAACAAGAACACCTATGGAGACCACGCAGCTAGTACTAGATCTCCCGATATGGAAACTCTCGATGGATGGTGCAGCCAATGCCCAAGGAAGCGGAGCGGGCCTAATTCTGACCTCTCTAGATGGAGTGGATGTCGAATACGCCTTGAGGTTTGGGTTTAGAGCCTCAAACAACGAGATTGAATACTAGGCCGTTATCGCAGGGCTCAATCTGGCTCACTTGATGGAGGCAAAACAATTAGAAATATGCAGCGATTCACAGCTTGTGGAAAGACAGATAGAGGAGCCTTATAAAGCCAAATGAGAGAAGATGATCTTTTACCTCAGAAAGGTACAGGAATTGATCAAGAAATTTGTACAAGTTAAAATCAAGCACATTCCCAGATCTGAGAACTCAAGAACAGACTCTTTGGCAAGACTCGTAACCGCCCCACAGGAAAGTTTGGAAAGGTTAATTCCAGTGGAGCATCTAGCAAAACCCTTCGTTGACCTTGAAAGCGAAGGAATATTCGGAATGCAACCTTGCTAGAGGACCCCAAAGAAGCAACAAAGCTAAGAACCAGGTCAGCTAGGTTTTCTATTTTACAGAGAAACCTTTGCAAGCGAGGTTTTTCAGCACCTCTCCTTAAATGTGAGGGGAGTGAAGACGCCAATTGCATACTCAGAGAGATTCATGAGGGAATATGCGGCAATCACATCGGAGCACGAACGTTGGCTGGAAAGGCATTAAGGCAGGGATATTATTGGCCTACGATGCTCAAGGATGCCATGGAGTTAGTCAAAAAGTGTGCAGTCTGCCAAATAAATGTCAATCTCCTCCATTGTCCACCAGAGCTCCTGACCTCGGTGGTTAGCCCTTGGCCCTTTTAGCAGTAGGGTCTGGACATACTCGAGCCTCTTCCGATCAGTTTGGGACAATGTAAGTTCGCCATTGTTAGGGTGGACTATTTCACTAAGTGGGCAGAGGTGGAACCTTTGGCTACAATCACGGAGCAGAAAGTCCAAAACTTCATGTGGAAGTCCATAATTTGTAGATTTGGAATCCCCAGGGCTATAGTCTCTGACAATGGGAAGCAATTCGACAACCGTAAGTTTAGAGGATTCTGCGCTGAGCTGAGAATAAAAAACTACTTTTCAACCCCAGCTCATCCACAATCCAACGGACAAACAAAGGTAACCATTAGGACCATCAAAGCTGCGTTGAAAACTAAACTTAAAGGCCTAAAAGGGAAATGGGTAGAGCATATTCCGGAGGTGTTATGGGCCTATAGAACGGCTGTAAGGTCAGCAACCCAGTAAACACCGTTCACTTTGGCTTTTGGAACAGAAGCAGTATCCCTTGTAGAAATCAGGATCCCATCCTCAAGGGCCGGGCTCTCTGATCCGGAGCACAATGATGAGTCACTCCTACTGAACCTCGACCTCCTAGATGAAAAAAGAGACAGAGCTCTGCAGCGTATCCAGAATTACTAGAGAAAAACCGCTAGATACTACAACAGAAGAGTCAAGCACAGAAGCTTTATGGTGGGGGATTTGGTGCTTAGAAAGCTTCTACTCGCCAGAAAGGACCCCTCTCATGGAAAGTTAGGTTCAAATTGGGAAGGTCCCTTCATCGTCTCCAGGGTGATAAGACCTGGAAATTACGAGCTGCAGACCGAAGAGGGGAAAGTCCTACCTCATTCTTGGAATGCAGAGCACCTCAAAAAAATTTTTTAGTAAGTACTCCCTGTAATAGAACTGTTTCTAATAAAGCAGCAAAATTTTTGATTCAGCCAAATATGAGACAAGTATGATTATCTGAAATAGCTTGAAAGATAAAAGAAGAGCTCCATAGCTCAGGAAGAGCCTAGTAGCTCACGATAAACTCACGTTTATAAATAAAAGAAGAGCTACATAGCTCAGGAAGAGCCCATTAGCTCACGATAAACTCACGTTTATAAATAAAAGAAAAGCTCCATAGCTTAGGAAGAGCCCAGTAGCTCATGATAAACTCACGTTTATAAATAAAAGAAGAGCTTCATAGCTCAGGAAGAGCCCAGTAGCTCACGATAAACTCATGTTTATAAATAAATGAAGAGCTCCATAGCTAAGGAAAAGCCTAGTAGCTCACGATAAACTCACGCTTATAAATAAAAGAAGAGCTCCATAGCTTAGGAAGAGCCCAGTAGCTCATGATAAACTCACGTTTATAAATAAAAGAAGAGCTCCATAGCTCAGGAAGAACTCAGTAGCTCATGATAAACTCACATTTATAAATAAAAGAAGAGTTTCATAGCTCAGAAAGAGCCCAGTAGCTCATGATAAACTCGCGTTTATAAAAGGAAAGCTCCATAGCTCAGGAAGAGCCCAGTAGCCCTTGATAAACTATCGTTTATAAATAAAAAGAGAACTCTACAGCTCAAAAGGAGCCCCGAAGCTCGTGATAAACTCTTCAGTTTATAAATCAAGGAAAGAGCTCTACAGTTCAGAAGGAGCAAAGATATTCATGAAGGAATGAAGGGCACCACGAGCTATTCGCGATGTAATACCAAGGAAAACTCGACAGTTAACCATGAACTGGGCAGTTCGGTGAAAGAGCTCAGCCACTCAAAGCAGACCATAAAATAAAGGTAGATCATGCCATGCAGCAACAAAGAAGGAAAGCTTGTTCAGATTACGTCAACAAAAAAAAGGGCGTCGAAAGCTCACAAAACAGAACTGCTAGTTATCTCCCAAGTGTTTCTTCAATTCAACAACTTCCTCCTTCAAAAGGGCATTATCTTCCCTTAGTTCCTCTCTCTCCTTCTCCGCCTTCGAGAGTGCGTTGAGAAGTTTGGCCCCAGCGGAAGAAAGAAAAATCGCATTAAGAGAGGAATCAGGGATGAAGGAGACTCGCACAACTTGCACTTTTTGGAAGACGGTACCACCTCCTCAGACTCTGAGGGAGAAAGATCTGGCGAGCTGCAATGAAAGTCAAAATCAATGGAAGCTGCCACTGCACTAAACAGGAAAAGGTTACCGGATGTCATCAATTCTGAGAAGGACATGGATGCAGACTGCTTCACTTGCTCAATCCTCATTGCCTTCGGCAAATCTGGATCAGGCGTAACTGCACAAAAAGCAAAGATCAGAACAAGAACACTGGAGAAGGGGGAAAATCAAGAAAACTACAAAACCTTTTACTTATGTAATCAAACTTCCTCCAAAAATGTGGGACCCTGTTCCCTCGTCGACGGTCCTCAACAGACCTCCAAGAATCCCCAGAGGCAAAGAAAAAATGGCTAAGCCACCCAGGGGACGAAGAAGGAATGTCAAGTACAAACTAGCGTTCAGAGAAATATCTCCACCTAAAACAGCTAGAGCAGGGAACATCGTCTTCTTCAAGACAATGGAAGTACAGAAACTCAGCAGTCGTGAGAAACTGATCATTGCCCTAGAGACGCCAGAATAAAAAGAAGCTGATGAACACAGCCCACCCTTGAAGAGATAAACGGGAGAGGGCAGACCATAATACGCCAAGATACACCCAACAGAAGGATGGATGGGAAGACGAAGGCCTATATCAAAGGCATCCTCAAAGAAATAGACCTTACCTCGAGGAAGATAATTAGGAGGCTCGTCTAGAGTAGGAACTCGGAGAGGCAGTTCCAGCTCTTGAAATAACCGTTTCTTGATCCCTTTCAGGTCAGAGGAGGTGAGTAAGGAAGGAGTCAAGAAACGGGACTAAAATTCCCAGTCAATTCCGAAATAAGAACGATCTTTGAACAAAGACGAAGTAGAAACAGACATTAGAAGTCACAAGCAAGGGTGCCGAAAGGATGAGAAAGGTTCAGGAAAGCCTCTAAGATTTACAGACAAGAAAGAGGAGAACATAGAATCTATAACCTTGGCCAATTTTAGAAGAACCACGCCAAGGGATAACTCATCCTTTGGCCTCTTTTCAAATCCATAAAGGCAAGTATGGTTTAGGAAAGCAGGGGAGTAGGTTATTCCAGCTAAGGCACGTGGGAGATCTCCGAAACAATTAAAGCCCACGGGGACTAAATAAACAGTCTAAAACAAAAAGGTTTGCTATATGAGTAGTGCTCACTCATCATCATCTTCCTCGACTTCATCCTCGGGAACGGTGGAAAAATCAAGAACATCCAACCTTGAAGACCTGACCTGACCTGACCTAGGGTTAGACCATACACGCCCATAAAAAAGTTTTTCTGGTGTCAAGCAAGTTTGGGGTCAACTCCAATAGACACACAGTCCCCTGGGGAACCCTCGATCCTCCCCCGAGGACACCAAAAACACAACTGCCAGTACTAAGAAGCTCGGACAAACTCCTAACCTTCGACGGAGCGCAAGGAAAAGAAAGTCTAGTACAATAAGTTGCGGCTCTTATTCCAGAGGTAAACCAAAATCTATAACAAAGGAGGCTCAGACCACCAGCAATGCTAGTAGATGTGATGTGTACAATCACATCCTTGCTAGGTCACACACATGACGAGCTGATAAGGAGGCATGTGGTGTTTGTTCCCATAACTGATTAATCAGAGGAGTCCCAGGCACAGCGGCCAGCCTAGCCTTGCTCCCTCCTCCAAGATCTAACTTGGAAGAGTTTGGAGCAAGCCTCCAACTTTAAGTCTTGATGAAGGACATAGAGGCAATGACATGAACCTCTCTTTGAGCACTTTCTCGACCCCTGACCTCCGAAAAAACTCATACAATTTGGTAAAACAGGTCGGTTGAGATCACTTTAGACCTTCTAGCACGTCCCCTACAGGGAAACCCTAAGCTAAATATCTTCAGAGCTTTCAACTCAATAAGATGACTCCCAAGAAATTTACAGATCTCTTCCAATGTGAAGGGAGGAGCTAAGCACATACAAAGCTTGAAGAAATGAGCTCAGTAAAAAGACTGTCAGGGCCACAGAAAGGAAATTACCTAGAGTCCATACGTTAGAATCACCGGCAAAAAAGATGCATCAAGGCCATGATTAATGTCTTCAAGAACGTTCAAGTATGTTCAAACAGCAAAATATGTTCAGCACTCGCCTGAAAGGCAGACCACCCTTTGAACCCGACAAGTTTTGCTTCAAGGGGAGCTCAGCACCCCTCAAAACAAAAAGGGGCAAGGGAAAAGAGAAATACATAAAGATATAAAGCAGTCAAAGGGAGTATATCAAACAGATCTGAAATCCAAAGAAAATATATTACATCTCCAACAAACAACTCCAGAGTTTGAAAATCAAAAGTACACTCCAAAAATAGAAATTACAGAAAGTACACGTCAACAACAAACAAATTACAACTGAAATTCCTAAGTTTCTAGAGGAGGAGTGGTCAGAAGATCCTACAAATCGGTGAACGCAGCTTCAGTAGAAGGAACAGAGCCCGGCAGCTCAGAAGGCAAGGACCCAGAAGCTGGAGAAGCTGGATTGTCAGGGATATTGACCCCCAAAGCTGGATTCTCAAGGATGCTGACCCCAGGAACCTCTGCCCTATCTGTTAAAGAATCTTGGGCAAGAGCCTCTCTCACAAGGTCAGCAGAGAAGGAAGCGACTCGGGGAATACCTGGAGGAACAGGTACTTCCTGATCTGATGTTTCAGTAGGAAGAGTTGAGGTGTCTTCCTCGCCGTCAGAGTCGGTTCCTCCAATTTCTCCTCAGTGGGGATAGAGAAGTTGAATTCCAGGTCCGGGAAGGTCTTGGTAGCTTTGCGTTTAAAGGCAAGCCACCCAGAAGCTCATTGGGTGGTGACATCGTCCTCCAGCTTAGCAATCATATCAGCCTTCTCCTTGAGCTCCTCATCAAGGGCTCTATTCACCTCACAGAGGGCTTCATGATCTTGCTTCAGGGTGTCGAGAGAGCAGCGGGGATCGAAGGCGTCTTGATTAGCCTTAGACCAGAGCTCAGATTTATGTTTCAGCTCGTCCCTTTGAATCCTTAGCTCATCTCGAACCTTCCTTTCTCTCTCTTCAGCCTCGAACTTTGCTCTTTTGGAGCCACGAAGTTCAGAGGCTAGCTCCTCCACCTCACCTTGAAGATCTTGCACCTGGGCTCTAAGACCCTCATTCTCAAAAGAGAGCTCGACGACTTTGAACTCGTAAGCCTTTAAAGCCTTGACTGAATCCTCTGCAGAACGGACCCTACCCAGCAGACCCTTTACGTAAAGAGCCATCTAAGGAAGGAGAATAAGAACAAAGATCAGCATTAAGGACTAGCAGAAGCCAAGAACGAACATTAAAGCATAAAGGCTTACGGTAGTAGCTCCTTAAAGAGCTGAGGCGATTGCTTCTTCAAGAGGCATGGAGCAAGCCTTCTTAATATTAGATTTAGAGAGAATGGATGCCATAGCCCCAGCAACGAGCTCAACATTCTCAAAAAAGGAATCTCCTCGCCCCTCCACCTTAACATTCTTGCCCTTAACATCCCCAGACTTTGTCAGGGATGGTTCAATGATCTTGCCAGAAGGGCTGAACAGAACTGTCTCAGACTGAACTTGAGAAACGAACTCCCAAGCCCTCTCGACCTCAGACGGGGTAAGAGAAGCTTCGCCTGACTCCTTAGGCTTAAGAGAGGCGAGCTGAGGCTACTGAGAAGAGAAAACCCTGCACTTGATGGGATGTTTGGGGGTGGAACTTGGTTGTCCACAACCAAAGCTGGAGAGCAAGAAGACCCTCCTAGCTTTTGAGCCTTAGCCCTGGTGGTAGGGCTTCCACCAGACCCAACTTCGGCCTTTCTCTTACTGCCCTTTCCACCTTTTTGTAGCTTGGCAATCTTGGCTTCAAGCTTCTCTGAAGACAACTTCATTGTGGAAGATCCTAGAAGGTCTAAACCACGAAAATTAATCAGATCAAAGAAAGAAGAAGGGAAGATACTAAAAAACCAAAAAAACGAGGAGATCACCTAATACTTCGTCAGGTCTGACAATCGAGATTGGAGACGGGGCTTCTATCATCACCTCGAGGAGGCTAAGTCCCCTTACAACTAGGACTTGGAATTGGATGAGTTCAAAATACCTTCTCAGAGCATACTCCGACAGTTTCAGCTTCGCCTCTTCGTCCTCTTCGCTGAGCTCGAGCCTAGTAACTGAAAAGTAACGAAAATAGTTTCAGAAACCTACAATTCCCAGAACAAAACCCGATTGATTCAGGCAATGACTTACCCAAATTCTCTAGGTAGGACCAAGCCCTAGGGATACCAAGGGTATCCGTCCTATCAATAGGGTCATACTCCCAGCCTGTGCCCCCAACAAAGAAGAAATATTCTTTCCAGTGCTTGTGGGAGGTAGGAATGTTAGAAATAAGCTGCTTGGCATTGGCTCGCTTCGAAGCATACAAGAAGTCTTCCGTTGAGGTCAGCTTGACATTAAAAAATTCCAGGAATAAAGGAAGAGAAGGAACCCCGAGTTAGGTCCTTGAAGAGGACCAAGAGACCCACTAAGATGCCCCAGAAGTTAGGAGAAAGCTGAGAAGGACATACATTAAAATACTGTAGGACAACTTTAAGGAAAGGGTGCAGAGGAAAGCGAAGGCCATTTTCAAAGGCAGCCTCAAAGAAGCAGACCTTTTTGTGAACCTCAGCAACATAAGAAGTAAAACTATCAGGGCGCGAGGGTTGGACACCAGGAGGAAAACTATAACGGGCACTAAAAATCCTAAGGAGTGAGGGGTCAACCTTGTTAGGTCCTATGAGCTTGGCCTGCTTAAGGGCGACTCCTAGATACGTTAAGCCACCAGAGAGCCCAGCCCCACTAACTTTTCCTTTGCCTTTACTGGGCTTGGGGGGCATAGAGGCAGACAATGAGGGGAGCTCTCCTCCTTCAGCCTTAGAGTTAAGGGCATCAACACCGGGGAAGTTGTCAATCTCCTCACCCACTTCCCCTAATTCGATATCCTCCTCGGGAGACCTACCATCTAGAGGAGGGATAGAGGGTCGAGCAGCTCTGGAAGAGGTAGACATGAGAGGGCAAGAAAAAGGGAGATTGTAGAGGTGATAGGGAAGAGGAATACTAGTCAGACACTCCCTAATAACCACAGGATCAACACAATAACTGTCAACACTGAGGACTCGTACAATGGAACCCCAGTCCACGAAATGGGGAAGGGGAGATAAACAGAGGTGGCGGTTCCAGAAGTGAAAGAACCGATAAGCCCAAAAACACAACAATCACCTCGAATTCGAGGGATCCAGAATGAGAAAAGACAAAAAGGGGCAGGAAGGCGTACCTAGCTAGGAGAAAACAGCGAGCAAAAGCCCAAAACCAAGTCGAAGGAAGAGGGTACTGTGAATTCTCGGACCTAACACGGGAGATGTAACTTCAGGAGGAAAATCAGAAGACTACACCGTCGTAAGGGGATTTGAAATCACGAAGAGGGAAAATCGCATAACAGAAGAAGAAGATGAACATGAAAAAGATGGTTCTGATAGTCGTTCGGGCATTTAAAGCTTGAGAGACAGGAGTTGAAACGTGTGCGGGAATCGAGAAAATCATGATTGCCAAGAACCGTCAGGAGACGTGGTACACATGCTAGCCAAGATGACACGAGCTTGTCTAGCTTGGATAAAGTTAGCTCAGCCCTTACCAAAGCCAGCTTTGGCTAAGGACTGGGGGGCAATTGATGATACCAAATAAAAGTATAAGAAACAAATAAATATAATTATAATTCCGAGGGTGAGCTCAGATCTGTTGAACATGTCGGGAGGTTAGACCGAGAAGATAAAGAGCTCGAGGGACCAGAGCTCAGCCTCATTCCAACAATAAACTGACTGGGATGACATAGGAATAACTGGATAGACAACAAGCGTCCCCAAAATAAAGGGAATGAGAACGGAAAGCTGAAGTTAAAGCATAAAACTCTCAACCAACTAAGATTTTCTCTCAAAAATCAAGGGAGATCCTAGGGATGCAAGGCAATGATTTTAGTGAAAATCCCTTAGAACTAGGAATCAGTCTATATATGTCGAACAATGCCCCCATTGAAGGGGGGCCAAGAAAAACTCAATTCTGTAATTCAATTCGAGAGATTAATAAAAAAAAAGGGAGCAAGAGCCTCCATTAGAGAGTAGACTAGTCATGCTTCGTAGCTGGTGAACCACTGTATTTCTACTGTGTTAATTCTTGATTCCATCTCTGCCTTAGCCACAATTTATACGAGTCTAGTAGCTCAGTCCAATGTAAGATCACCACATTCACGTCTTCTGCTCATACATGTGGATTTACACCATCATAAAGAATGTAATAAACCCGGAAAAAATAGAATAAAAAATTAAAACAAATACTATTTCAAAAAAATTTTAAAATAAAAAACCCAAAAAAAAAACTATTTAAATTTGGTACCAAGCTTTGGCTACAGTAGTTTGAGAGGACATTAGGCCTTAAATGAATAAGCCATACTAGTGGAGTGACAGTGACAAAAAAAATTCTGGATTCATTTGAGCTGAAAACAAGGACAATAATGTCGCGGAAGTGTGAAATAATAATAATTAATTGATATGACTACTTTTGGAGTTCTTTTAAATTAATACTATCGGTCTACGATAATTTTGAATTTATTTATTAATTATAATATTTTTTAGAAGTAATATTTTTAATAATAAAAATAAAATTAATAATTCCACTTTGAATATTAAAAAAAATTAAAAAATCAAATTAAGGAATACACTTTCTACCCACTAACACACCACGTCTTTTCATGTCTGAAACAGGTCACGAGCATTGAGTCAATGACATCATTTATCATTTTAGCAAAACTATTACTAACTATTTGGACTATTAGATCAAAAAACAGAAATTTTATAAATAATAAATTGAATAAAAAAATAACATAAAATCGCAAATAAAATAATAGTACTAAATAATGTAATGTTTATACCGGTCGAACTTGCAAGAAAAAGAGAGCATCTTAAAAAAATCAAATCAAAAATCAGACCTTGAACATTTAATAGATTTTATTTTCATAATTAATATCTTAATTTTTGAAAAATATTATCCAACAACCCAAATTTCGATTTTGAATCTGTTATGTTGGATGATACAATAATATTTTACTGGATCAAATTGAACTAAAAATCAAATGTAATTTTAAAAAATTTAACTTAATCAAGTTATTTGGAAAATTTAACAAATATGATTCAAAAATTTTATGAGAACGTAATTTAGTGACATAATTTTGAGATGAATTTGATTTGGGTTTGGCTATTTCCATCCCTTAAATCCAATTAAGTTGAAAAGATGAACTTTCTACTTTGACATTGATGATGGAGAAATTGGTCTAAGGTGAAAAGATTATTTAGTCTAAATCCAGTTAAACTTGTCCAAGTTTTAATTTGAATAGGACTCTGTATATATCAAGATAAAATGACTACATGAATAACAACAAATCAACATATAAAGATAAGGATCTATGTGATTAACTCAATCATCAATAGTGCAGCTTTCTTAATATACTCTGTTGTTAGCGTATTGGCATTATTGCAAGGCCTTCAGCTCCAGTAGGACAATGTTGATTGATATCTCTCTTAATATACTCTGTTTTTAGCAGAGACATGAACATAGGGTAAGAGGGTCTCTAGATTGATCCACAACCAGTTATTAGACATCTCACAAGATAGGATTCACAAAAATCCAATAATATTCACTTGATTTGGATAAGGAACGGTGAAATCATGTCATTAATGTTATATTATATGGTATCATCAATCAATTATAAAATAACAAATAAGATAAGTGACTCTCCACTATTCTAAGATGACATGTATAAGATGAGATGGTTATTGGTAGTTATTAAAATAGTAAAAACCACTAAATTTACTTGATATTCTATCGCTGGTTGCTAAAAATAATATAATTTTGATGACGTAGTGTTACTGTTATACCTAATATTTTCTCGTGGATAAGTGTACTCAATGACCATGGCCAATTGTACCTTTATTTTATGTATTTTTCATTTGTAATTTTGTTTACTATTTTTACATTCCTTTTATATATCCAATTTTTGTAATATTCTAAAAAAAATGAGGCATGCTCTTGGAATCTTGGCTTTTAGCTATTGTGCACTTTTGAGGTGAAAAACAAGGACAATGATGGATAGAGGTGGATATGGCCTTTCATTGATGTATGTGACTCTTTAGAATTTGATGGATAGGACTATTTATGTTTTACTTCTATACAATTTAGTGTTATATGATATTATCATCTAATAATAAAATAATAAATAGGTAAATAAATTTTACATTATTTAGTAATTTTGCCTTGGATATAAGATAATTACTAGCTCATATATATAAAGAAGTAGAGTTCACCATACTTATTTATAAATTTATTATTAAACGTTGATATCACGTAATAATGATGGTGTGATATCACCGTTAGACTTGATATTTTATCCATACATCTTCCTCGTCAAATTATCATATGCCCTTAAATTTAAGCTTTTTGATAGGTTATAACTGAAATATTTATATATTTTAACACTCTTTCTCATTTAGATACTATATTTTTTTTTCTGGAGGAACAGAAGGAAGGGATTAGACGAGATTGAAACTCATAATCATATGTGGGCGTGAGAGTGTCCTTACAACTGGGTCACTCCCTTGATTCAAAAGATAAGTTTATATTTAACCCGTACCCAAGCCTGACACTGGTTTGGGAGAACAGCGACACGAGCGTTTGATTCACATACGAACTAGACTTTGAACCAAGCATGTAAAAGTCTTTTAATCATCAGGGTGGAGGTAAAATTCAAATGTAAAATTATCTACTCTAGTACAATGCAAACAAAGCAAACATTGGAATAATTACCAGTACCTCAACTCAAGTGGGCCAATCATATATGGATAATGTTGATTTATCTTTCTTAATTGAGTTTGTTCCCTACGGAGACATGAGCATTTGAGAATGAGGGTTCAGGGTCGAGGGTAATAAAACTTTAGATTCTGTCATTATTTGTTTATTAGAGAAATGATAAGACTCGCAGAAATAATACTGCCTATATAGTCTCGATAAACTTACATTATGATAGGTATAAGTGATATTTTGAGTTTTTTGTACACAATTACGATCAATAGTATATCCATATCCCGATGGACATCTTTCTTAGTTTTTCACCTTTGTCTGTCTTTTTTGTCCGTCTAGATTATCTCTATGATCCCTCATTTATGACCTTTTTTCACTTTTGTCTCTTGAACTATTAAATTTTTTATGTTGTCCCTTCAACTATTTTGACTATTTTACATTACCTCAATCGCAAACATCTGTTATCTTTTTGGACAGAAATTGTTGACGTGTCGGGACAAAGTAAAAAAAAAATTACATTGTTCAGGTGTAAAATAAATAACTTTATTTTAAATATGTATCAGACATTAATAATTAGGGCAATAAGAAACTAATTACATAGATGATGGTGCAATGTGAAAAACATGATAGTGGAAAGAACAAAGTGAAAAAAGTCATAGTTGAGGGGGTCAAAGTGTAATTTAACATAAATTTTATTTTGTCAAGCATTTTAATTTATGACATGATATTAGTTTTTGTATGTTAAAATGTATTGTAGGTTGTTTAATTAAAAGGAATTCAATTTTTTTCAAAGAAAAAAATATGTATCTTTTACATAGGAAAAAAATTTTCCTCATAAAAATCAGCCTTTCAGCTAGTAAAATATTATCCTAGGTAGAAGTTACCATTTAGTGAGACAAATATTTCTTGAAAATTATTTTTGTCTCAATTGTTTCAATATTTTTTTCTATTGGTTAATAAATAATTTTGAACACAAAATTAAAAATAATTGTGAAAACTTTTCTTCTAGATTTTTTAGATTAAATAGGACTAGTTGGGTAGATAGAGGTGATGAAATCTAACATTTGCATCGATGTTTAGTAGGACGGGTCATTTGAGTGTCAAAACCAAGCAGTGATTGTTTTTTCTTGGCTTATCGAACCAGCGTATGCCAATTCCTCTTTTGATGACTACTAGTAGAGAAAGCTAAAATTTGTCGATGTGGATTGAAAGGAAGTTGGGGATGGACATAGATCCTTCCGCCTATCCAAAGAGTTAGAAATAAAGTAATGGTTTTAGATTATTATGAATTAGCCCGTACTTGACTAAAGAAAAACTTTTATTGAGAAAAAAGTTAATTTGTCTATAAATATTTTTAGCTTCAAGCATACTCCTACAAAATGTGTGGTAATATTTTTTTTTCTTGGAGATAACCTTTACCAGCGTATATTTGGATTTTTCCTAAGAAATTTTCCTAAGTAAAAACCTTATAAGTTGTGGTGAATTTATGCAATGTCTATGGACTGTATTCATGCTATCTTTTAGACAATTCAGCTTGTCATATAAAGCTAAATGACACTAACTTAAAAGGATATTAATCTTTTGTCCTCTAAAAGATTTTAAAATCACGAGACTCGCATTACATAGGATCTTTTTTTCTATATGTTGATATCCCACATGACAATTAATTTTTACGGTTAATTATAATATGCCTCCTCTAATTATGTATCTTGTTGCAATCAACTCCTTGTGGTTTTAAATGCTAAAATTTGCCCCTCTAAGTTTCATGTGGATTAAATTAACTAACAGTAGTGGCTAAACACCTGAAAGTATCATTACACCTCTGTCTTATATATTATTTTTCATATTTGTTTTTTTTTTTTTGAGATACCAAGGTTGTCCCTAAAAAAAAAAAACTGAAAAGCCAAGACTAAAAAATAAGTCACCTTCACCTTCACCTTCACCTTCACCTTCGCCTTCGCCTTCGCCTCATCATAGGGAAGAAAGGGTTTCTACCGATAGGGGGAAGGGATTGAGGGCTAACCATGTGAGGTAGTGAAAGATGGAAGGGTGTAAGGATAATTATATTTTTTCAACAAAGTAGACATCACATGAATTTGACATGTCTAACTTTTGTCAATTTTTGTTGTCTAAAAATAACTATTGGAGTTAATTTCAAAATATTCAAATTTAAATGGGGCTATTTATTAAAATTAAAACCTGATGGAGTGAGTTGCAATCTATCCAAAGTTGAAGGAGGCATGTTGTAATTAACCCCAAATTTTTATGGGGCAAAGTATGTTAGAAATAGAAAATTCAAAAGGGCCTAGTTGAATTGTCATACTTTTGGATAATTAAAAGCTAAACTAATTTTTTCCTCCAAGGAGACAAAGTGCAACTTTTAATATATTTGAAATCCCAAACTATGTCCTGTTCTTAAAAACTGCAGTTAATTTAATGACATGATTGAGCATTTTAGAGGTCAAAGCAATGACAAACGGTTATCTGTATAAACGACAAACTACGAGTTTAAATCTGAAAATCAATCTCTTCAAAATTAAGATAAGATTATCAACTAATTACCTCTTTTAAACCCAACAGTCATCCACAAAAGCGACACACTACGAGTTTAAATCTACCTACAAATCAATATCTTCAAAATTAAGGTTAAAACTATCGACTAATCACCTCTCTTAAACCCAATAGACGATAGTATTGTACGTGGCACAACCTTGAAAATTGGACATTACGTTGTAGATGTTTCAAGTTGTGACAATCAAGTCCTTTTTAAACCCTTAGGGGTGGTTCAGTTGTTGAGTTTGGTCTAAGAGGTCTTAGGTTCAACACTGCTCATGCTCCTTAAAGGTCAATTACTCTTGTTTCACAAATACATGTTCTAAATTTGTTTGCACTACGGTGACCAATATCTTTGCTTAAAAAAGTAATCGATTCAAACTTGAACACCCTGCATAAAAAAAAAAAAAAAAAAATCGAGTCATTTTCCACAACCCAAAAACAAAGAGCTGTCTTCTCATGAGTCTTAACAAAAATGAGGCCACAAATTAGAAACAACCTCTAATTTCCACTAAAATCACCACGTTTGCCACATTTTGAGAAAGAAAACAAGAAGTCCAATCAATTAGTTGATGGAAAATAACATAGCATGAAAAATAGAGTTGAGCAAAACTATTGCCCTGTCGGTGCTCCAACTAAAAATTGCTAAAAGTCCAAGGAGGTTATAACCATATGGAACTTATATGATTTGAGGTTCAAAAGTGTGGAGTAAAAATATTAAAATTTAAGGTATTATCACGTAAAAAAATGGTGTTAAGACATCTAATTTAAAGTCAACCAACAATGAGTAGAGAGGCTCACAAGACTTATATACTAGTTTTTTGTATGGTGACCTAAGCCTTTTCATTCCACATGGTTTTGTAAGATTCATCGATAGTTTTCCGTATGGGGTCTAAGCCTTTTCATACCACATGACTGAAATTTGTCTTGATCAAAGTCTCGATACATGAGAAGTCTTTCGAGGATTTTACTATGTTATGTAATCGTATGTTATACGTATTGCATTAGATAATATAGATTGAATGGGCAAGTTATTAGGCCTTGGGGTCTTGTCATAGCATAAGCACTGTCCTAATAATTAGTTGCAATGTTGCATAGTTATTGGCCTTGCCTGCGGAGTTTGCTGGAAATTCCTGAAATAGAACTTTGGATGACAACTTCACAACTATTCTATTTTCCCAAACTACTCTCTTTTCACAATTTCACAACCACCAAAATGTGGTTGCAACTAATCGACATAGACTAACGAAAATTGACTAACATTGAAACATACCAAAATTCATTAGGCCGAGGTGGTAATTTTGGTACCATATCGAAATTCATCTTATCCATCGTTTTTGATTTGTCTGATTAATAGTTATTGATTGAAAAAAAATGGTAAAGTAATTAAGAATAAGCAAATAAGAAAAATTTTGCACATGTAAAGATTTATTAGACAAAAAATGAAGGTACAGTACGAAAAATATACATTTTCGTACTTTGACCGAACTCTAAAGGATGGTTTGGTCTAAAAGATAGAAAAAATGGAAGAAAATATATTAGGAGAGATAGATTTTCCATCCTCAAAAGAAAGAAATTTTATTTTTATTTTTTCTTGTTTTTGGATAGAATAGTGGAAGGATAAATTTTCTGTTGTTTGGTATTGAAAGAAAAGTGGAGAGGAAAAAATTTATATACTCAAATTATTATTTTGTCGCCACTGTAAAAAACTTTGGATCTATTTTTTTTTTGCAATTTGTGCATTTGAAATTTCCAAGTGTGTGGTTGTCTGCATGACATTTCATATGCATATGAGTTAGGAGGTGATCTCCATAGGAGATACCCAATTGAACATTGGCTCACCCTTTTTATGGGGATATATTTCAGGTACAAGACGTGCTTCAACTGACAGTCCTCACTTGGGCCCACATTGAGGACGAAGCTGTAATGTGGCTTTCATTTTAGTTGTTTAGTCCTGTTTCATTAAGCCTTGTATATTTTGTAAAATAAACCTTGAATATTATTTCGTTTTAAAGGCATGTAATTGGAATTTTATGGACATATATTTTTTTGGGAATGAATGTATGTTGTATGACTATGGTAATGAGTTGGTATTCAAGGTATAAAATATTTAGATATTGATGTTGGACCTTAGTATGATCATATAGTATTATAAGCACAAGTTGTGTGTTAGGTGAAATTCTCTGTACAAAGGAGACTTTGTCCGGATTTGGTTTAGAAAGGACTCTCGGATTTAGGGGTGTCACAGTATGGTATCGGAGCATAACAACGGTATCAAAGGTAATCTGCAGTTTAATTAGTGATTAAGTGACACCCAAAAATTTGGGGTGTCACATTGTTAATGCATCATCAAACCAACAAAGTTTACTTTAGATCATTTAAGTCGACTTTCATCATATTTTAGTGATCTAAACAAAGATCATGTTAAAAGGGCTTAGGTACCTTTGATTCATTAAAAGAGTTGTCACGATCACAGTTTTGTGGGTATTTGCCATGATTGTAATTAGGCCATAGGCCATAGGCCATGAATGCTGAAATCTTCAGCAAGGTTTCCGGTTTTTGGATAGCATCATTCTAAAGCATCGAACTAGAATTTGGAAGGCATAGTAGCTTGGGAAAGAAGAGTAATAGTTGTCTCAACTATGTGACGATGCTTGCGCTCAATAAAACCATTTTTTCGAGTGTAGGGGGGAGGATTTTTTGTGGTGACATCATGATAAGACAAATATTGTTGTAATGGATGGCCTAGGAAGAACGGTTATGATAATACGACAAAATCCCTAAAAATAAGATACGGATTTGGCTGGGATATATCTATAAATGTATATTTTATATTATATAATGACTTGATAGCTATATTTTTACTGATTCTTTAACAATAATAAACAATATTAACAATTTTTTTGTTTTCAAAAAGTTACCCATCGTCTCACTATAGTATATCTACAAAGTGAATGTGATAGATCAACATTAAATTATATTGTTTGCTTATAAGTATTTATTGTTATGATTAAAAAGCGATAAACTCATTTAAACTCTTTGAACACGTGATAATTGATAATACTTGCAAAACACCCATGTGTCTTCTAAGTCATATGAATTATATGTGAACTCAAAAAGGAGTAAAGATTGAAAAAAAAAATTACACATACTTCTTTGCATATAGAAGTATCTATGAAGCACCTATATATTTTATGTGTATCTAATATGTATTTTCAAGTATCCAACGGGTATCGTATCTGATATGGATACATCAACTTTAACTAAGTATTCGTGTTTCATAGTAGATGGTTGAGGTATTCACCTTCACCATCAGATCTCAAAAATTTGAGCTTAGCAACAAGTTGAGTTTCAATACATGGTTTCACTTAGGGGTGGCAAATGGGTGGGGTGGGTTGGGTTGAATTGGATTGGACTAAAATAAATCCAATCAATTTTTCACTCACTTAGTAAATGGGCTATAATGGGTTGGGTTTATAATGAGTTAGGTTAAACCAATTAACCCATAAAATAATTAAAATTCTTAATAGACTCATTAGTACACTAAAACCCACACATTAGTAGAACTCTAAAATACAAATATACACACACACTAATACACCAAAACACACACAAATTAATACATTAAAAATACACATACTAATATACTAAAATACACACTAATACACAAAAAATATACACACATATACTAGCATAAAATTAAAACACATTTAATAAAAAAATACACACATAATGGGTGGTCCTTGGGTCGTGGGTTAACCCATGGGTTATGGGTCAAATCATGGATCGACCCATAGATTATGGACAACCCATGGATTGTGGTCGACCCATGGATTATGGGTCACAGGTCGACTCATGTGTCGTGGGTTATGGGGCATGGATCGACCCGTGGGTCATTGGTGATGTATTAGTGTGTGTGTTTTTAGTGTACTAATGTGTGTATGTTTTGGTGCATTAGTGTATATGTGTGTATTTTTTAGTGTAATAGTGTGTGTATTTTTTGGTATATTAGTATATTTATTTAATTTTATTACTTGTGTTATTTAATAAAAAGATAAATACTCAACTCAATGGGTACCCATTTGTAATCCATATTAACCCACTTAATTAAAATGAATCATATTATCCAACTCATTTAGAACTCATATTAATTAATATAGATACCCAACCCATTTATTTATGGGCGGGTTAATGGATAATGGGTTAAGATTGCCACCTCTAGTTTCACTGCAAGAAAAAAGACATTTACCGGCGTTTATTAAACGCCGATAAAATATAAATAAACGCCGCAAAATATTATTATTGACGTTTGTTTTTACGTCGTCGAAACCTCTGTTGGAAAAATTACCGGAGTATAATTAAACGCCACAAAAATTAAAGTGACGTTTACTACAGCTGAAGCGACGCTTATTTAATCGACGACTTTCTTGTAAAATTCCGGTGATCAAAGCTATATTATAGAGTTTATTTAAATGTCAGTAATTATTATTTATGAGTAATTTTTTTCTGGTGTTTAAATAAACGTCAGTAATGATAATTAATATTTTTTTATAATAAAACCTAGCTCATTTTTTTTAATCAAAATAGAAAATTTTATTTATGAACAAAACAGGATTACAAGAAGCAAAAGGAGAAAGACAAACCAATCTCCATAACAAGGAAACAAGAAGATAAACAAAACTAGGTAAAGACTACTCCTCCATCAGTTAACCCCTTTACTATTCAGCCATGTCAGCACTCAGACAATAGCAGCTGAAGCAGTAGTAGCATAACAACAACCCATAAAACAACATCTCCAGAACAAAGTCTTCACCACAGCCACCCTTACCTACCCAAAGATTTCAAACAGCAAAGGCCAAAACACTAACCCTTATCATAAAAAATCACAATTTTCCTCTTGCGCAAAACAGGCAAACCAAGCTGTTAAACAAGGTCAACCCAACCTCACCAGGTAGCTTCAGCTCTATCAAAAAATCAACAGAATTCCTCCTTAAAATAGCATGAGCAGCTAGCCTATTAGCAACCGCATTAGCTTCCTGAAAAATATGTACCAGGCTGAATTCCAAACAACCTAACACAAACTTGATGAAAAATAAGCACTAGCAACATTGCATTTTCACTAGAATGGAAATTTTAAATATTCCTTGATTCTCCACCAGATGAAAAATGGATAGTCAAGCTACTAACAATACCTTATATGACAAAAGAAGGTAAAATGGATTGGCACATTTCCATCCAAGGCAATCTACTGCGAACTAAATATGGGTAAAGAAGGTACAAATCAAAGAAGAAAATAACTAAAATTTCTATATATCATGCTTTTGAAGAAAAGCAACAAAAAATATCAGAAGCAGCATGGATACTGGAACCAAACAAATATCCTAAAAACCTGATCGTAAACAAGAATTTCAAAGGCATTGAACCTCTAATAAATGATTGATGTGGATAATGAATTTATAAATCAAAGTAAAAACTAAGACCTTCCGCAAAGTCGGTTCAAATGTGGATCTCGTGCTTTATTTTGCTTGGCCAAATGAC